>PVJC01020136.1:0-29499 GCA_004026665.1 Murina feae
GCAGCCTGGCTCTGCCCCAGGGGCCTCCTCGGGGGTGTGCGGGAGCACCCGTCCAGGGTCCGCTACCTTCATCCACCCCCCAGGGGCCTCCACAGGGCGTGTGGGAGTGTCTGCTGCACAGTGTGGAGAATCCGAAGCCAGTTCGCTGCCCGACTCCACCCCAGGTGTGTTTGCTCAGCAGCAGGGCCCCACCGAGGGATCCTGCACCAGCGTCTGCCCCTGGCTTGCCACCCAGCTCTGTGCCAGGTGTGTCCCCTCAGCGGTGGGGGCCCACCATGTGTGTGCGATCGTGGGCCCTCTGGTGGGAAATGTCCACGCCTGCACTCATCAGCCCTCCCACCCCCCAGTGCACGAAACCTGAAGGGGCTGTGGACAGCTTGAAAATGGCCCTCAGCCCCTCAACCAGGCTGGCCAGGCATGCCAGCAGGTGGACATCCCCCCCGAGGTGTCCCAGACTGCAAGAGGGCACAGGCCGGGCTGAGGGACCCCCACCCCCCGAGTGCACAAATTTTTGTGCACCGGGCCTCTAGTGCATATATAAGACAATGTGTGGGAAAGGCCTGGGGAGGGGACGGGAGTAGGGTAGATGGGCTCAAATGAGAGGCGGGGAGCATCTGTAACGCTTTCAACAATAAAGATAAACTTTTTATAAAATCTAGCACCCATCGACTGGCAGATGATTCTGTGACTCTTGGCTACTTTGTGATCCTGGAGTGAAGTACAAGTGGGAGTGCTGGGATAGTTCCGCCTGCCTGGAGGGTGGGATGGAGGAGAAAGCACTCTTTGTGGATGGCAGTTGAGATTCCAGCTCCACCCTGGTACTTTATCCATTTTTAACCAGTGTTAGGACTGGCAAGGTTGCTGTCATGTTACCTCTGGTCATGAGGAGCTGCCAATGGTCACTGAAAGATGGCACTTGAAAGAACATGTGAAACAGCCTCTGGAATTCTCCTAAATCATGAGGGACTTGAAAAAGGCCAGGGCTCCCCAAATTCTGTAGCTGGGATTGACCTTGAGAGAATATTGTTATTGTGCATTGTTGCAAATTTGCACCTGTAGCCATGGACCTAATCCAGCATCTTGTATGCTAAATGTGTTCAGGTAATAGCTTTATAAATTAAATGACGCTAGAAGGAGGACCAAGTTTACATGGTATGATCGGGAGGCTTAGCCATCAGGTTCAGAGAAGAAATAGAAGTCACTTTAAATATTTTAAGTAGAGAGGAATTCAATATCTGGAATAAGGGGTTTACAGCATTGTTGGGAGGGATAAAGGAGTGTTTTTAGTCTGGCCCTCAGTTCTGATTCTCAGAACCACATACAACTGACCTGTCATAGAAAGTTCTAGGAGCTGCCATCTCTGAGGTCCATGTGGAATCAAGACCTTGATGTAGCTGCTTCTGTTACCCTAATTCATGTGCCTCTCCTGCCCAAAAAGCTGAAGAATGGACACCACAGCTGTTTCTCAACAGAAAGCTGGTAGAGATAGCTCACATTGCAGCCATGCTGTCCAGCAGAAGCAGACAGAAAGGCAGAAAGGGGGTCTCTACCTCACTGCTGCTTTGCAGCCTCTCAGTGTGTGCTCCCCTCGCACTGTAAGGAGTCCAGGAAATGTAGCTTGTGGTTTTCCAACATCTCCAAACAGTTGGAGGTGTAAATAGAGGTTGAGTGAACCCACTCACAGTGTAAAGACCAAAGAGCAAGCCACTTGACTTCCCAGGCTTCCTTTCTTCATCCAACAATGAAGATAATTATAACAGCACCTATCATCAATAGTTGGGATAAAATGAGGTAAAAAAGATGGGCAATATATACTATTCTGTCAAATTTAGTGGTGCTAATCCAGCTGTGATTTGTGAGTCATTAATCCAACAAATATTGATGTTGCAGTTGTGACTCTAAGCACATGGTATGGATCACTAAACAAAACAGACAAAAATCCTTGCCTTCAGGAGCTTAGCTTCCAATGGGGAGAGAGGGCTAACAAAACTAAATAGAATTAACACGTAAGTTACACAGTATTTTATTTTTAATATATTTTATTGATTTTTTTACAGAGAGGAAGGGAGATGGATAGAGTTAGAAACATCGATGAGAGAGAAACATCGACGAGCTGCCTCCTGCACACCCCCTACTGGGGATGTGCCCACAACCAAGGTACATGCCCTTGACCGGAATCGAACCTGGGACCCTTCAGTCCGCAGGCCGATGCTCTATCCACTGAGCCAAACCGGTTAGGGCCAATTGCATAGTATTTTAGAAGGATAAGGGTTTTGGGAAATGATGGGGAGAGCACATATAGGGAATGCCGGCAGTGGAAGAGGCAGATTCTAAGCTAAATAGGGTGGCAGGTCTCACTGGGAAGGTAGGATTTGAGCAGAGGCTCAAAGATGGGCAGGAATGATGAGAACTTTGGGGAAAGAATTCTAGCAGAGGCCTTGATGAAGCAGTATGGCATGTCCAAAAACAAAAATAAAACCTCAAACCAGCAAGGAAGTCCCTGTGGATGGAGAGGAGGGTTAAAGGGGAGATTACTAGGATATGTGGCCAGAAAGGTTGTGGAAGGTGAGTCACTCAAAGGGTTTTTAGGCCCCTGGGGCAGGGGCTTGAGCACCGATTCCGAGTGAGACAGGAAGACTGTAGAGAGTTCTGATCAGAGGGAACATGATCCTACTTACTTTTTAAAGGATCACTCTGGCTGCTGAGTTGGGACTATAGATCCTTAGCTGATTACATATAATAACAGTCATCAATGCATAATTTGTTCTCAGATACTTATTAAGAATCTATGTGCCAGATATGGTGTTGTGTATTAGAGTACCATGGTCAGCAAGATCAATGCCAGCGCCACCAGTAAGGTTTACATTACAGTGAAGCAGGCTTCTGATGGTGTAGGACAGAAGGCCTGGAGCTATGAGTAGGCTTTGAAGGTGTAGGGGGGACTATGAGGGTGTAGGCTTTGAGGGTGTAGGAGGAACTATGAGGATGTAGGCTTTGAGGGTGTAGGGGGAGTTATGAGGGTGTAGGCTTGAGGATGTAGGGGAACTATGAGGATGTAGGCTTTGAGGGTGTAGGGGAGCTATGAGGAGTAGGCTTTGAGGGTGTAGGGGGAACTATGAGGAGTAGGCTTTGAGGTATAGGGGGAACTATGAGGAGTAGGCTTTGAGGGTGTAGGGGAGCTATGAGGGTGTAGGGGGAACTATGAGGAGTAGGCTTTGAGGGTATAGGGGGAACTATGAGGGTATAGGCTTTGAGAGTGTAGGGGGAGCTATGAGGAGTAGGCTTTGGGGGTGTAGGGGAGCTATGAGGGTGTAGGCTTTGAGGATGTAGGGGAGCTATGAGGGTGTAGGCTTTGAGGGTGTAGGGGAGCTTTGAGGGTGTAGGGGGAACTATGAGGGTGTAGACTTTGAGGGTATAGGGGAGCTATGAGGGTGTAGGCTTGAAGATGTAGAGGGGTTATTGGGGAAAGGTGGAGACCTCATTGTAAGGCACTGCAGTGATAGTTAAATATAGTCACCAAAACATCAAATTTTTTTGGAAAAATCCTACATATATACCAATATGTTGATGAACACTTAAACTGCTAAGTAACACATTTTGCCTAGTGTTAGATTTGAACAATAGCGCCCTTAACAGATCACTGATATTCAATGGAGTGAGCGGGAAACTTGCAGACATCTCACAAGGTTGTTGTTTGGCAACTATGACATAGGACTAGCTGAAGAATAGAAATGAGATACCACGTTTGTTATCCCATTGGGTGGGACGAAAGCACTCCCATAGCATGACACATCTGCTATTGTCATCACTCGCATTTACTCTGCAATTACATAATTGTGTGATTTCTGCTCATTCAGTAATCTTATCTTACCAGACTTTATCATGCACAGTTACCCTGCCTAAGCCTCTGCTATAATTATGTCTCGACATACAGACTTGCATAACAGCAGACTCATCATCATTCTTCCCACCACCCTATTGCCATTTTGGAGTTGTTTCACAGATATGCCCTTTTATTCACTCTGCTATCAAACCTCTCTTTTTAGTCACAAGAATAAAGGGCTTCATTAAATATTTCGTGCTTTAGTTCTTTGTACCAAATCACCCCCTTCCCACAGACAATTTAGAATATTCAGCTATAAATAGCTCTTCAGGTGTTAGGAAAATATTAAATGACTGCAATACATCACATATAAAATGACTGGGGCTGTGGGTTTTGGATGTTTAATTTTCTTTTGCCCCATTTCCCTCGTGCAAACTCTCTGATAGGGTTAGCCGAGGTCAGGCACAATCTTTATTATTGAGGGAAGTGTAAGAACTAATTGTTTAGAGAGCTGATTACCTCTGTGCTTAAATAAATCAGAGGACACTTGAGTATTGTAGCATTGCTTTAGTGATATACAGGTTTTGTTGACACACAAATTCTTATTTATACTAGGGCCAATCTAGGGTGAGGCAAGTTCAATGCAAAATTTAAGGAGACACTCAACTCTCTGAGTGGTGCAAGTATAGTGCCATTTCTGAAGGATTTTGGCCAACCCTGAACTTGCAGTGCCTCCTTAACTATTCACCCTGGTACCTTAGTTACATGAGCCTAGTCTTAGCATTTGACTGTCAACTAATCAGGTTGTGTCAAGGATATGAAACCTCATACTTTTGTTTATGCTCCTCTGTCTAGAAGGAAGTTCTCTGTTAAAGGCTCAGATATGCCCAGTAAATACCTACGTACCTATTTTCCTTTCAAGAATCTGCTCATGGATTTGCCTCTGAATGCTCACTCTCCCATTAACATCTCCACAGCACTTGGCTTGGACATCTGCTTGCTCGATACCCAAGTGTTCAAATTTCAAAAAGAAAATTTAAATTACATTTATTGGGCAAACCAGTTAATGACATTCTGTAAACTTCAGATACACAACTTTATAACAGGACATCTGTGCACACTATTGTGTGCACACTCCCTGTAGCCTAATTTTCTCCCATCATTATAGTTTAGATCCTCTTTATCCTATTCCTCTCGGAGAACCATCATTTTCTTGGCTGTGAATTTGACTTTTGTTTGTTGTTTTTTAGTTTTATATGCCAAATATGAGGGAAAGCATGTGGTCTGGTGTTTTTACATCTGACTATTTCACTTAGCTTGAGGAAAGGGATGTTGCCATATATTTGTTTGAGTCCCTAGCACCTAGCCCAGGGTCCTATACATAGTAAGTCTTCAATAAATGTTTAGTGAATAAGTGGGAAAGTACTACATTCAAAAAATTACTGTATGTGTAGAAACAGTCATTCTGAATTTAAAAAAGCAGATCTCTTTCCAAATGCAAATGAATCCTGATTGTGTTCCATATAGGGAGGATTTGCCATTACTGTTGGTTGACTGTTCAGTGAAATAAAGTAAAAAAAAAATGATTTCTACGAAAGAGATACCTAAAATGTCAGGCACATTATTATTGAAGACTTAGCCAGTTGCCAGCTAATTACCTTAGCCACAGGTTCTAAAGTAAACACAGATGCAGCAGAAGTAATTACCACCAGCAAGCAAAACCACTTCCATTGCAGACCGGAAGGCAGCCTTGGGTGGCTCTTTGTAAGAGAAGCAGGACAGGCTGGAGAGAGCTAGAGGTGGAGTGGAACAGTGAGGGACTCAGGAATCTTGGTAAGAGTCTGGGAAAGGGGCACAATGTAAGAGAGAGGAATTATTTGGTGGAAAACTGTGGGAGTCACAGTAGCATCCCAACCATATTTGAAGGGTTGTCATGTGAAAGGGGGTTTGGAGTTATCCTGGGTTGTTGCAGAGACACTACCAGCAGTTATAAAACAAAAGCAAACTTAAACAACAAAAAAAGCAAAACAGGTACTGAACATCAGTTGTATAGTTCTGAATAACCCCTACCAAACCAAGGAACTGTAACCCTGATTATACAAATGAGCAGACCAAGGGGGAAGAAAGTTATATCACTTGTCCAAGGTCATGCAGGGAGTAAATGGAGATTCAAATTATTTGTGGCAGAGCCTATGCTCTGTCCTCTTTTACTCTAGACATCATTAAACATCTGATGGGAATGCCCACGAGAAATGGAACTCCAAGTCCACACTTGCTTTGTGGAGTCTCTTACACTATTGTACATGTTACAACAACAAGCCCCTGAAACAGGTATAAAAAGGAACTAAATCCAGCTACCAAGAGGGAGGCTGGTCTGGTAACAGGCAAACAACCCAAGATTCTGTGACCTTCAATCCTTTACAGTTAACTCCTCTTAAAAAATTTTTTAAATATGTTTTTTATTGATATCAGAGAGAGGAAGGGAGAGAGGAATAGAAACATCATTGATGAAAGAGAATTATTGAGTGGCTGTCTCCTACATGCCTAGGGGATTGAGCCAGCAATCTGAGCATGTGCCCTCATGGGAAATTGAGCCATGATTTCCTGGTTCATGGTCTGATTCTCAACCACTGAGCCACATAAGCTGGGCTGACTCCTCTTTTTATAAAACTCATCACACACACACACACACACACACACACACACACACACACACACACACACTAGGAGAATACAGGAAGAGTTATTTTAGTAAGGGAGGCTATAGCATAATAGTATTGAGTGTAGGTGGCTTGAGGGGGAGTAATTGCATGCAGGTATCAGAAGCCGATATATAAAAATGAAAGCAGGAGGGTGGGGGTCAGGAGCAGAGATCAACCAAAGGGCTTGTATGTGTGCATGTAAGCCTAACCAATGGACACAGACATTAGAGGGGTGAGGGCATGAGTACAGGGGTGGGGGTTTGGAGGTAATGGGGGGGATGAGTAAACATGTAATGCCTTCATTAATAAAAAATTTAAAAAAAAATGAAAGTGGCACAGGCAACACAAATTTGTACAAAAAACAAACAATAACAAAAAGAAACTAAAAATTTATGTGAAAATGATGTTAAAAATATTCCCCTGCAAAATGAAATGTAAAATAATTCTAGATGGTAGAGCATACATTTCACTTAATTTTTAAGACTGTGAAGATTTTATGATCAAAGGAATGTTATCTAATATCTATGAATTTTAAATTAATGAGCATCTTCAGTCAAATATATAAATGTACAAATAAAAATTAATACTACATATTTGTATATTCTCTCTATTTCAGAGCTGTTTTCTATTGCATTTAATTTTTGCAAATAAAATTCAATAGGAACTTCTCTTGTGATGTCTTGGAAAGAGTTTTCTAGTAGGTATGTGAGAAATGTAGATTTCAAAACTGCTAAAAAATGCTGAGAAGGAGGTTGGCTATTAACATGAATTTTTGAGGTCAAGCAATCCAGATGAGGCCCACAGGTTTACTGTCCAGAAATGTAGTGACTGGTTATCCCGGAGGTGGTTGCGCTCTGGAAGACCTAACTACCGAATATGTGAGACTAATAGGGCAGCCCCTTTGCTGTATCAGAGGAAAACAGAGATGAGTATTTATATAAATAATTAATGCATTCCTACCTCGTTAAAGGAGTCAACCTAAGAATCAAAATTACATTCAGAAGATTGTTTAATATGATGAAAGAAACAGATTGGGAGACTGTCCGTCATTATACTTTGGAATTTTATTGTGTGATCAGTCTTTACTAGTAAGTTTTGCCTCTCTAGATTATGTTACTTGCTACAGTCTATACAGTGTCTAGAATATGGACAGACATGCAATAGGCATTCAATAAACATGTGTCAAATGAATACATGAATGATCTCATTAAACGATGATGGCATTGTGCAATCACCCATCCTGGGGACTGGAATTCTCTTAAGCACTGGTCAACACACTCTCCACCTTGAGCAGTTTAGGAGACAGATGATATGTGTACTCTCTGGTTCCTTTTTAAATAGAATCATCATTACTTCATATCTATCAAATTATTATTATACAGCTATTATTCTGCAATTGAGTAAATTATAGGTACTGTCACATCATTTATCTTCCAGAACTCTGGGATCCCTGAGGGTAGGAGCTGTGTGTTCAATTCTGCATTTCCTGTCCTCTGGTGCTTAGCAACAATGCCAGCTATGCGATGAATATTTATCGAGTGAGTAAATAGTTACCTTACTGAGAATACAACCTAGTCCAGGGATAAGAAATAATTATGCTGCCGCTGTTGCCTCTTATGCCCTAGCAGACATCTCTACTGGATCAGGATACTCTTTCTCACTGAGGTTAGATGGAATCATGTCTTCCTTCCCCACCAAAGCTCCAAGCAGCATTAAATTACTGGAGTTGATAGGTTGAAACCTGTTTCCTATTCTATCTTATTAATTAAGTTGGCCTGGGGGTGAAGGGTGGGGCCATCTATTTAGGGATGAGACACTGGTTATGATTTAACAACTAACACTTATCTACTGTTTACTATTTGTGTGCTATATGTTGAGAATCTGAAAATGTGCAATATAGAATATTCTTCCCACCTTTAAAAAAACCTCATTCTACCCATCCCCAAATGATACTATAATACGGTATATGCTACAATAGACTCACATACGTAAGATATGGGAAGATAGGAAAGTGAAATATAGTATCTCAGGGAAAGTGTGTGTGTGTGTGTGTGTGTGTGTGTGTGTGTGTTGGGCAGGAACATACAGAAGTTCAAGGAAACATGTGGAGAAAAAATGACAATTAAGCTGGCTTTTTGAACAATGAGACAAACCATGCGGGAAGGAGTATTTCAGATAGGAAAGAGCAGGAATAAAGACACACTGACCGTGAATGCACATCCCTCCATTAATATACACATTAGCATTGTGGTATGTTTGCAGGGTGACCTTGTTTGTAACAAATAAATGGGTCTATTCATGTTGGAATGTTAGCCTCTGAAGAAGATATTTGGGTAGACTTCCTTCCTGAGTTATCTGAGATCAAATCACATAAAGCTGTCTATGCATGAGATGGCCCTGCTTGTAATCCACACTGGAAGTGAGTGAGAAAGATTTCTGTACAAGCTATGGCAAACCCAATTAACAAGCTCCGATCCAATAAAATAAACAGTTCAAGCAACCTGCTATTTGACATCATTCAAACTTGTTACTCAGTAGTCACAGGAAGTTTCACTTTTCCACCTGTGGTTTTCAGGATTTGAGGATCGAGATTTATATATTGGGTTCTGGTCCCCTTCCACACACACCCTGATTCTGTTCCCACTCCCTGCCTTCCCAAAGCTCTTGTGTCAAGGAAAATAAAGGGTAAAGGTGAAGAAAAGGAAGGGAAAAGGTGGCATTTAGGTTTAGGGCACTTTAATTCAATACCTACAGAAGTTCTGAAGGTCACTTTCAAACTTAATAGATTCATAAGTGAACTCCGTTTCTTCCAAAATGAACCTGTTCCTCATCCATTCATTCCCTGTCTCTTCCTATTCATTCTGTCTTCCACACTGGAAATCTCAGGGATTTCCTCACTTTGTTTCACTATACCTCTGACGAGGCCACATCTATTTAGATAATCCATATTGTTAATTCTACTTCAAAAATGTACCCCAAATCTAACCTTTCTTTCCCACCTCCCGTTACTGCCTTGTTAAGCCTTCATCTAGGTATTACTTTGAATTTTGTTTGCCATTACCACTGCCCTCTAGCCAGTGTCCCAGCCCCAGGAAAACCCAAAGCACCACTGCCAGCATTATGATCCAATAAAATTGTGATCTAGTGAAGTCAATATAAAGCCATTGAGTTATGACTCAGTAAAGACTGGTAAGATATCCCCATAGAGCAGTGGTTCTCAACCTTCTGGCCCTTTAAATACAGTTCCTCATGTTGTGACCCAACCATAAAATTATTTTCGTTGCTACTTCATAACTGTGATGTTGCTGCTGTTATGAATCATAATGTAAATATCTGATATGCAGGATGGTCTTAGGTGACCCCTGTGAAAGGATTGTTGGACCGCCAAAGGGGTCATGCCCCACAGGTTGAGAACTGCTGCCATAGAGGTTCAAGGTTAAACTTCCTCATAACATATATGGATCCTAAGCTCCTGAGGAAGGGCCTGTGATTGGCTTGTTCATTAAATGCAGTGCTTTTTAATGGTAGGACCTCCATGAATATTTTTGAATAGATGGATGAGTATAGTCTTTCACAATCTTGTCTGATATACTTACTCTCCACCATGTATACTAACCTCCAGCCATACGCAGTTTCTTACCCTTCTCTGAACATGCTATGTGGTTGCATGGTGCCATGTGTTCCCTTTGACTGGATTACCCTTCATTTCTTCTCCGTGTAAGAAAATGGTACTCATTCTTTAAGATATAGCACAAATCCACCCTGGCTGGGTGGCTCAGTTGGTTGGAGCATTGTCCAAAATGTTGTGAGTTTGATCCCTGGTCTGGGTGTGTATGGGAGACCAATCGACATTTCTCACATAGAAGTATTTCCTCTTTCTCTCTCTCTCTTTTTCTCTTCCTTCGTTCCTCTAAAATCAGTGGACTCATACCCTCAGGTGAAGATTTAAAAGAAAACCACAAAGACACAGCACAAATCCCTAAGTAAAGTAATATGATAAGCTTGCTATACTCCTACTGCCTTATGGTTTTCTGTCATTCACACAAATCTCATCTATTTTAATAAAATGTTTACATGTTTGCTCTTTACACCATTTTTACTCTTTGAACCTCTTCTTTCTATTTAATACTGTTTATGAATATTTTATGAAGGTAAAGAGTTTAAGAAAGCTGTTTACCCAATAAGTTCTCGAGGAGACAAATGACCCAGCAAAGGCAGGTTTAGAGAAAATAATGAAGTCAAATCCAATTCTAATATGTCTATATAGATCTAGTGCTGAGAAAATCTGAACAAACAATCCAGAAAGATTACTCTGGATTAGTTATCAAATGGAAATGGGTAGAGGATGCAGCCTCTTGCCAAACTCTTCACTCTTGCATTTTTTATGAGAAATTATTACTATTAACAATTCTAAACCTGGGTGATCAGCAATGTTCACCCACCTTACTCTCACTTTTTCTCTTTTTCAAATATTTGAAACAGAGCAGTCAGCTGTCAATGATGAAAAATAAATATTGAATACTAGATTAGGAAGTGCAATGAACAAATACATATATAGAAGATAAAACCATCCACCAGTAGATGCCAACTCTATTATAGACAATAAAAAATGTCAGAAAAAATATATTGCAGTGGGCATTTGGAGAACATTGAAATTCCAAAAGATGCATAAACACACAGTCAGGTATGGACAATGATGAACTCAGCTGGCGGGGTGGATACGAGCACACGTTCAGTGCTAACTTCAATGAAAGAGGGCAGTAACACTGCCTATATATTTCTACTCTGTCAACATGATAGTCAAAGGAAAAGAAGAAAAGAGGAGACTCAATGATTTTGTGTCCCTGGAGCGAGGGTATATTCAAGGAGTGTATTTAGAAGGCGTGAGAATGCTATGGCCGTGCCTCTTCTTGATAGTTCCTTTTTATATCACTCTCTGCATGCTGGCTGCTGCTCTTCTATTTTTCTATGCAGCTGTTCTTAGTGGCATATAAGGCTCTTCTCAAAAGCAGAAAGTAAGATGCTAGGAAGCAAGGAGCATAGAGAGAAGAAAATAAATACAATACTACATAGTTTTACTGAGCCAAGCACGAGGATAGACATAAAAAGCATGAAAAAGAAAAAAACAACCCCCACGTTTAAAGGATCCCACAATCTTGCTTGAGAGACAAGAGTGACACAGTTGAATAATTGGAAGTTGATATGAACAATACTGTATTTTGCTTTTAAGGAGTTACATTATAAGAGCAATTGAAGTGAAGAGAAGGGAGGAATTGGTGCTGGCTGGGGGGCTAGAATAAAACATTAGGAAAGAAGGCAAAGAGAGAGAGAGAGTAGTTGAAAAGAGCAAAATGTAGAATTGCACAGAGAATAAAAGATCAATTAAATGAATCACTGTAGAATGAATAGATGAATAAAGAAAAAAAAATATTAAAAATGAGTTGACATAAAAAGAAGAATGATTTTTAATCTTGCAGAAATAATGATAGGTAATATTTAATTGCTTTTTATAGTGGAGAGTTTATTTAGAATAATTAATTGTGCTTTGAACTTAAGTTTAAGCTTTGTAAATAAAAAATGAAAGGGCTAGCCATCATTTCTATGTTCTTATAAAACTATAACATCACAACTGAATAAAAAGGAATAACATTAACATGGGTTTAAAATAACTTTCAAGATTCTTTCCTTTGCTATTGTAGCAAAGGAATTTGTTCACCAAACTATTTTTTAAATGGTTCTGCCATTTTTTAAAATATATTTTTATTGATATCAGAGAGGAAGGGATAGGGAGAGAGAATAGAAACATCAATGATGAGAGAGAATCATTGATTAGCTGCCTCCTGCATGCCACCTATGGGGATTAAGCCTACAACCAGGACAAGTGCCCTGACAGGGAATCAAACGGTGACCTTCTGGAATATAGATTGATACTCAACCACTGAGCCAGGCTGGCTGGGCTGTTCACCAAAATATTGACAAATAATTTTAGCACTTGTGCCCATGGTGATATTTATGTGAAAAAAAATACTATTTTACAAATAATAAAATTGTCACTGTCCTATAGATACACATATATGTTTTGGCTTAAAAATATATGATCTATAAATTATGACTATAACATACTGCAACGAATGATAACTTATTGACAATAATCTTATGATAATGGCAATTTTAGACTTCACATGTATGAGTTATCTATTGCAGCATAACAAATTATCTCCAAACTTAACAGCTAAAAATAACACATATTTAATTATTCTGTGGATCAGGGATGTGGGAGAGGCTTAGCTAGATGATTCTGATTCAGGGTCTTTCCTGTTATAGTCAATTTCAGTGAAAGCCTTGATAGGAGCTGTAGTCATCTGAAGGCTAGACTGGAGCTGGAGGATTTACTTCCAAGATGGCTCATTTTCACAGAACATCTTGTGAAAATAAGCCATTTGGCAGAAGACTTTGGCTCCTTGCTGGTTGTTGGGAGGTGGCTCAGCTCTTTGGCACATGGACCTCTCCATAGGGCTGGTTAAGTGCTCTCATGATATTGTAGCTGGCTTCTTTAAGAGAGAGCAGTTCTGAAAGAGGAAGGCAGAACCCACTCTATCTTTTATGTCTTAATCTCAGAAGTTATACACCATCACTCCTGCCAAATACTATCTCTCTATATAAAAAGCTAATATGCTAAGTGTCCAATCGTCTGACTGGACGCTATAATGTGCATTGACCACCAGGGGAAGATGCTCAGCACAGGAGCTGCCATGACATACACTGGCCATTTACATAGAAATGACACTGTGGACCTGCCACCAACAAAGCAACACTCTGCTTCCCCCAAGTGGGACACAGACCCTGCTACCACTCCAGAGAGACAGCCCACCAAATCACAGCTGACTCTGCTGAGATCCCATGGTGCAAAATGCAGCCCACAGCCCAGTCCAGCCCAGAAATGATGGCTGTGGGAGCTGGGTAATGACATCATATAGCAATGCCTGGCCTCCTCTCCCTAGCAACTAGCCTCCTTGGAGTTTCTTCAGCCCAGGAACACGACTTGCTTTATAGCCAGGTGGAAACACTTTACACTTTAACCAAATGTCTGTGAAGCATTTTCCTGTGCCTCATCTCATTTAATCCTCACAGAAATCCCGGAGTAGGTAAGATAGAGATTTGGTGGAATGCTATTCTCTTTTGATTGGCTGGAAAATGGAGACTTAGAAAGCTTAGAAACTTGACCCAACTGAAAAATAACTTGAAAATGACTTCAGGTTTTCTCACTGCACAAAATATAGACAAACACTGCTGCAGTTAAATATTTTACCCTTTTTCCCCCTCCCTGCATTATTTACAATAATCTGCTTTGTGTTGATATTTACTGCTCTGTTGCTGACAATTACCTAAAAGAGAAGTTGGGGTTCTTCACTGGGCTGGAAAATGTTTAGCTAAATCAGAAAGCAAGTCTATATACTAACAGCCCAGTGCATGGATTTGTGCACTGGTGGGGTCCCTTGGCTTGGCACAGGGATTGGGCCAAAACTGGCCCTCTGATATCCCCCCAAGGATCCCAGATTGCGAGAGGACACAGGACAGGCTGATGGACCCCAGCAGTGCATGATTGGGGCCAAGGAGGGACTTTAGGAGGGTTCCAGGGTATGTCTGGCCCATCCTACCAAGTCCTGATTGGCTGGACCCCAGCAGCAAGCTAACCTATCAGTCTGAGCCTCTGCCCCCTGATGGTCAGTGCACATCATAGCAGCTGGTCAAACAGTCAAAAAGTGGTCAGACACTTAGCATATTAGGATTTTATTATATAGGATAATGACCAGAACAACCAGAGACCAGAACACCATGGCCCCTTGCCCAGGCTGGCCCTGCCCCCAGGGAGTGCCCCTAGGCAATGCGATAGGGTGCAAGTTTGATGGGGGAAAGTCGAAGAAATGGGGGGAAGGTCTCAAGGGTCTGTAGGGTTGGGGTGGTTGGCCCAGAGTAGGTTTGGAGTGTGCTGGGGAGGAAGAGGAAGATCCAATTGGAAAATGGCTCAGCACAGTACCTTTCTCATTGCAAACCAGGATGGCACCAGCCATGGACTGAATGAGCGGTTGTTTCATGAGTGTGCTTTGGAACCAACATGTTCATAGCAGTGGCAGTACTCCCAAAACTTCACTGATTCCAAATAGGAAACAGCTATCAACTTCAAATAACAGAAAAATCCTCTCCAACTAGAGGCTCTGGACATTACAATGTGACTGAAGGAAACACCACTTAAGGAAGAGCTAGAAAAACTGTATGCAACCAGAGGATTGTGGGATTGTGGAGGATGCCTGGGTGCCTATTGCTAGAATGTGAGCCTATTATTGCACATGTACATAGTCAGCCCTATAGTTCTCAGTCTTGCAGTATTTGAATGTGACTTCTGGCGGGACATTATTTTGAGATTTGCTGTTCCCTTGTGGTGAGGAAGATCAGAATTAAAGGTTTCATTTGTTACTTTGGTTTGAAGTGGAGGAAAATGAGATAGTGATGAATAAGAAACTTTGGAGATAGTGAAAGACAGTTTGTCCAGACTGTTAAGAGCTCAGAATTAGAGTTTAATTGGGCTAGAAATCCTGCTAATAGCACCTGATGCCTGAAATATGAGCACTCTACTTTTAAGTTTTCCAGTTCAAGCTTTTGGAGACTGCCTATTAAAACATTCCTGGTTGAAAAGTGTTTCTATACAAGCCCATAAGTATTAAGTATTTGCTGTGTTTATCATGCTTAGTTCTCTGTAAGGAATGTGGAATAATATTAAACACCTCACGTTCTCAAGAAGCTTGAATTTTAAAATAAAAAAATAAAGAAGATACATAAATATCAAAAAATAAAAAAAGAAGCTTGAGTTTTATTCAGAAAGTCTTCAAAGGCTTATCCTATATAATAAAAGCCCAGTGACCAAAATGGTGGAATGACTGGGCTGAGGAACATCGCCCTCCCGTGCATGAATTTCAGGCCTCTAGAATAGGATAAAAAGCTCTCACTGGTGCCAATCGCAGGCGCATGTTTCAATCTGTCATTGTCGATCGTGAATTTGGTTGACACTTCTATTATAGAGAAAGGGTGAGTAATGATATTAAAATATTTCTCCTAATTAATTTCCTTCAATGTGCATGAATTTGTGCACTGGGACACTAGTTTTTTAGAAGTGAGTCCCAAGTCTAGACCACACTCAAAGGGAAGGGGAATTAAACTTTGCCTCTTCAAGAGAGAAATGCCATGGAATTTGTGGGTATATTTTAAAACCATCACATGATCTTAAATATACATTTATTTGTATAAATTTACCTAATTAATGAATTACAAGCTTGCTTTGTTTCCACTAGCATTAGATATTTATGGAGTACTAGACCAAATATGCTATTACATTTATGCAACTCAGGAAAGATTTCCTTGGTCCTTCACATTATTTAGACAATAAATTACAATGCCCTAGATTTTCACACTATGTTGGCCTAAGCGATTTAAATTTCTAAACTAACATTGAACTTACTTAGACTTTCAGATTAATTATATTATTTACATCTGTGAGTTTTTGCTTTTGTATTTTAAAGAATGGGAAAGAAAAATTTAAATATCCAATTCAAAACATTGCAGAGTCAGTAAATGTCAGTGAGGATATTGTTGAATGCAAATTGATCTCTCCACTGAACTTGTAACCTTTTAATAGATAAAAACATATCTTCTTATTTTATGATTTAATAATACTTACAGTATTTTATGAATATCTGAATTGCTTTTCTTTTAACTTTAAAGTATAAGAATCAGTCCCTAACAGATATGTGAATTAATAGAATATAAATCTCAGCTTAGGTAATACGATAGTTAAGTTTTTAAATGTTAATTTGATTAGACCATGGGGTGCTTGGATATTTGGCTAAAAATTATTCTGGGACTGTGAGGGTGATTTTGGATGAGATTAATGTTTAAACCAGTGGACTGAGCAGAGCAGAGCAGAGCTTTCCCTAACATGGATGGGCCTCATGCAATCAGTGAAAGGCCTGACTAAACCATGAAGACTGTCTTGGGAGAGAGAGAAGGTCCCGCTTGTGACTACCTTCGAACTGGTTCACTAGTTTATTGTCTTTAGAGTCAAATTGAAATGCAGGCTCTTCCTGGGTCCTGAAGCTGTCAAACTCCAGACTTGAACCATACCATTGCTCTCCAGCTTGCTGACTCTTCCTGCAAGTCTTGGGTCTTGTCAGCCTCTATAACCACATGCGTCCATTGCTTATAAGAAATTTCTCTATGTATACAGGGTGTCCCCCCCAAAATGTATACATACTTAACAGCTCAATGGATGTTCCTTTCTTTTTAGATTTAACTCATTAGAATTAATAATTATTCAAAGTGTGTATATATTTGGAGGAGACAGCCTATATTTTGCTTCTCCTATAGGTTCTGTTTCTCTGGAGAATCCTGATTAATCCAGATGATATATTTTTAAAAGTTTGGTCTCAGCTGAAGCCATGATGAGTCTCAAGACATGTGGGGTGTGCTTGGTGCACACGATAGCTTCTTCAGAGGATAGATTGTTAAAATAAGAACACGAGCTTGAAAAACCTCTAGCATGATCAAAAAATTATAAAGTGCACTTATTTATTCAGGGACATACGTTAGGTTTATCACACTTCTACCAGATTTAAATGTCACAAAGAGAAGGGCTACCGAAAGCCAAATGGAATTAAGATCCATCTCACCTTAGGAGAGGCATGGCACATGGAACTTAGGGTCACGGAGACCTGGCTTTGCATCTCAGTTTGGTTCACTACAGGGCAATTGGCTGGACACTTAATCTCTCTCCAAGTGTCAGATCTCTCAATTGTAACAAAACAAAACAAAACAAAAAAGGTATGTGTGTTGTGGGGGGTATGTATAAGATCTTCCTTATAGGTGAGTTGGAAGGGCATAAAACATAGTAATTACTCAACAAGTGGTAGCTATTATGATAAAAAAGGAACATTTCAAAGGAGAATAAATCAGCCCCAGATAGTCTTGGGAATGAAATAAAATACTATGGCCCTAGCAGGTTAGAGCATCAGCCTGTGGAACGAAGGGTCCTGGGTTCACTTCTGGTCAAGGGCACATGCCTATGTTGTGGGCTCAATCCCCAGTAGGGAGGGCCTGTAGGACGCAGCCAATCAATGATTCTTTCTCATCATTGGTGTTTCAATCTCTCTCCCTCTCCCTTCCTCTCTGAAATCAATAAAAAAAATATGTATTTAAAATATTATGTCTACTTTTTAGTTTTGTTTTAGTTAGGTATTTCCTTTTTAATTTCATAGGAGTGTCTCACACAGACTAAGGTTGTGCAAGCTGTGAGTTTTATTTCCCATTGCCAGGAGCACCCTAGTCTTTTGATTTGGAGGATGTCTGTTCTAAGTGAAATGACTGCATGTGGCAGGAGAAGGGACATGAATGCTTCATTCTTTCCTTTTCTCTCAAGGGAAGTCCAAGGATGTCCTGAGGAGAGGCAGTTGCAGGGCATGGGAAGACTTCTCAGGGGAGATGTGCTCTATGGGTATATCCAGTAGCCCAGGACCTAAGCCGTTGGGTATGCTTTGCTAAGTTGAGGTTTGCTGTCACTCTGCAAACTCTGTCCTTGGAGGCAACAGGCACTGTTCTCTATTACTTTACGTGCCCCATTGCTGTTCTAGTGCAGTATCGCATCTGCTATGCAATGCCCCATTGCACGGGTGTTCTTGATCCCAAATCATTTCATCTAAGAACCCTTAATTCAGAGCTCAACTGAAGCCACAGCTTTATTTTATAGCTTCGGGGCACTGTACATCTCTGTTTTCTTTAAGCCCTAATCTGATAATGTTTGTTGAAATATTATGTACACAGGTTTGCCAATATTTGGAAGAGTTCATTTTCTCGACAATCCATCCCTGCAGGCTCCCTTGCACACAGGCACATGAGTAGGTGGCGATGCTGCTTGTCTAACATATAGAATGCGAAAGTCTACTGAAAAGAAGTCCCATTGTTTCTCGCACCAAACTGACTGTGGCTGCCATATATGTCACTCATCTTAAGAAGCACATTATAAAATGGCACTGAGTGGCTTCTTCTCAGAGACAATGAAGGCTTGGGGTATTAAAAACATCAAAAGCAGACGAAGTTAAGTAGTTGCAACAGGTACAGATCTAAGGCAAAGAACTACATCTAGCTGCGGAATCTCAGATCAAATACGCCTGCTTTTCCCTTTCGCCCTTTGGGGTCGCTCCTCTGATAAATAATTCACTGACTGCGGTGCAAAGTAGTTTGCATACTGACAAGATTAAAAAGAGTGCTTTGTCTGGGTTAAATTTACAATCTGAAGCCTTCCTTTAAAACGTCAAAATGGTAATTAATTTAAGAAGGTTTGGCAAGCAGAGTCTCCGACCCTGTCAGAAAAAATTTCATTTCCTGAAGGTGAAAAGATGTTGCATTTATCTTTCCCAAATGCCTGTTTTGGTTTTCATTTTAAGGCCATGTTATCCCTTCCTAATGTGCTTTGTATAGCCCTTTTCTTTCCTAGCAAAAATTAATCCGGTATTCTCTTCTGGTGGACTTTTTGGAAGATTTTCTAACATAGTAGACAAATTACCTTTGAGTGGGGGCTGGAGGAAAGGTCAGACCTTTTGACACAAACAGAAGAGGAACATTTTTCTGCAGAGAGCACTCCCCGCTGCCTGAACATTCAGACAGGCTTAGGAGTATTAGCAGGAAATGCATGAATTCAGCAGCATGGAAATTCGCTTATGGCAGAGCAAAACATCCTATCCCACGTTTGCACAGCAGTCTGCATTCTCATGAATGAATGCTTATGACTATCAGTGGGTTTTTACAACAACTCTTCAAGCCAAGTTTACTGCTGTAAAAACTTATTAGCAACTGTGTCCCTTTAGCGGATCCCTGGCAGCATAGCAGATGACATGAAACTGCATTGTTGTTCAGAAAACTTATCCAAAATCTGTGTGTCATAGATGCACACAGTGGCACTTAATTGATGCACTAGAATCATGTTGCATTCTTCCTTCGAGGTTGGCTTGGCCAGGGTAGCAAAGCTAACGAGATGTCATTTCACTGACGCTAATCAGGAAGAAATCATTTACTCTCTAATATACTTCAAGAACCAAAGGTCAGCTGACATGTGTCGTAATGTTAAGTGAAAAGAAAAATAGCCCCAGATATATAAAACTCTGAATAAGAATGTCATTGCTTTAATGCAAATCTAAATGAGAAATGTGTTCAGTAGCAGTGCTTTTGGATGCTTAGCTGTCGTCCCTAGTTACAGCTCTTGAACCTGGTGAATGAAGTGCTTGTATTGCAACATTTCAGTTTCCTGAGTTTTGCCTTCTACATTTTATGTCATCTTGGTGGGGTCAGGATGTGCTACATCAGTTTGATAGCTGTGTTCTCTGAGGCTCTAGAAAAGCAGCCACTGGGCAAATTGTTTTGCAAATCACTCACTGCCATCACATCTCAGTAAAAGGGTGTGTTAAGAGCACATATTGTGTTCTATCTGGAGTCCACACCATCACCATGCCAATGCTCAACATTTAGTCTCTAATCTTTTGATTTGGGCATTTTAATTGCCTTCAAAGTTTTTGGGAAGTTGTATAAATTTAAACAAATAAAATATGGGTTAGTATGAGTTAGTATAAAAGCAAATAATCTCACAGCTAAAAATGCAACTTCAGTTTAAGAACACTCATATTGTCCATTACTATAAGGATTATTTTTGAAAATGTCCTACCGTCATTCTAGTTCTTTCAAATAAATTGGTTGAGAAAGTCCTCAGAAACCAGTTTTGGAGGAATGTTTAATTTGGAGGTGCTAGTGTGGGAGTAGGAAGAAATATGTAAAATTAGCTCATATCACACCATCAGGAGGTTGATCTAAGTGTCTGTTTGTTTCATTTTCAAGCGGCAGCAGGTTGACCTTGCTGTAGTCAGTAGCTTCCAGAATAGTCTTGGTTAGAATCCTTGAGTATCAACAAGACCTGCATTCCTCATGTATCCGTAGAACCTCAGTTCAAGGAAATAGAAAGCATCCTCATTATATATACTACTAGAGGCCTGATGCATGAAATTTGTGCAAGAGTAGGCCTTCCTTCCCCTGGCTGCCAGCCCCGGCTTCCCTCTGGCATCTGGGACCAGGCTTGCTTCCCTCTGGCCACCTGCAGGCACCTGGAATCTGGGCTGGCTTTCTCCAGCCACTGGCAGGCACTCGGGACCCGGGCTTCTCTTGCAGCCCCAGCTTCATCCAGAAGGTCGTCCAGAAGGGAAGGATATTCTGTCCAATTAGCATACTACACTTTTACTATTATAGACGATTTCCCAACCCCTCTCACTTCCAGGACTTCTCCATCTGTACCTTTCCATCATTCTGTGGTGGGATACAAACTCGGACATCATCCCACTGAAGAGCATAAGGGTTGATTCCAATCACATTTCTACCCCTGTTATCTCTTGAGACTAGTCATTGAATAATATTGTGGGAAGTTACTGATGGGAGGCACATAAAATTTAGCAAAAGCTGGAGGAGAATTAAATGTATAGGGAGCCCTAACTGGTTTGGCTCAGTGAATAGAGTGTCAGCCTGTGGACTCAGGGGTCCCAGGTTCGATTCTGGTCAAGGGCATGTACCTTGGTTGCGGGCAAATCCCCAGTTGGGGTTGTGCAGGAGGCAGCTAATCGACGTTTCTAGCTCTCTGTCCCTCTTCCTTTCTCTCTTTAAAAATCAATAAAATATATTTAAATGTATAGGGAATATCTATGTTCTGAGACTATTTACCAATAACCTATTGAATCACCTATAGAATATTTGAAAAAGGAAAAACACCCATAAAAAATATTCTGTTGCAGATATGCTCAGTTCATGGGAGTCTGTATAGATGAATAATGGAAACTACCAGCAAACACTTAAGACAGGAAATTGATGCCCTCCTGTGAGGCTTTGTATTGCCAGCTTAATTCATTGGTAAAGAATGGGAATTCATGATTTTGGAATGATTGCTCCACATAAGGAGAAGCTGTAGGTGGGAAAACTAGTTAGAGACCATTCCAACAATACTGACAAAAAGCCATGCAGGCCTCAGTGAGTGTGGTGATTGTGGGAAGGGAAGGGACGAGATATTTGATAGAGCTTGTTGATTTTATTAGATTTGGCAACTGATTAATGGAGGAAGTAAAAGAAAAAAGGAGTGAAAGATGACTGATTTCTGTCTCTGCTTGGAACCCTAGGAAGTACTCTAATCAGCACCCAAGAGAGTTAACGGGCTCTGCTCATTCATTCTTTAGCCACCGCCCCCCCCGCCCCGCCCCCTAATGGTTTTACTTTGTCTTAACCCATTGTCTCTGCGTTGTTCAGTGACAAAATTATAACGTATTTCCTGCCTCCATTCCTGCTTTGTCCTTCCACTAAAAAGTACAACTGGACCCTCTTTCTAGGCTTTTGACTTTTTCTTTCTTCCTTCCTCACATCTTCAATTTCATCTGGCATATTTCTTCCTGATAGGGCAGTTATGTACACAGCAAGCACAGCAAAAATGCATTCTTGTGGCACAGTCCAAAGGACTCATTCCACCTCCATGAACACCTGCCACTGTTCATAAATGCAGCTCATGGCTACCATCTTGTGCTCAGACAGGAGCTGACTGCTCTGAACTCTCACCTCCCAGCAGGGAGGGAACAGGAGAAGCAGAATGTGTGTGCCTGTAAGGGTGGTTAATTTTGTCATCTTTTAACATACTGAGCTGTACAGCGGAGAGGTTATTCAAATACATCTGGATTCAAAATCCAGCTTTCCTACTTACTGTGTGAATTTTGATGAGTGATTTAGATCCCAGGTGTCACAGTGTTCTCACAGACGAAACGGAAACAATGCCTGCTTTAAAAGTCTGTCAAGAGAACAGTGTAAGGGCCAAGCAGAGCACCTGGCCCCTTCTGAACATGCAACGAAGGCTAATTCCTTCTATTTTGTTTCCCTCAGATTTTGCCTAGGAGACCAGGATGTAAATGTCTGAAAGTGAGCCCAGGCGTTTTGAACCTCGACCATCCCTGGCACGAGCACTGCCCCAGGCAGTAACTCCAAATTCAACCCGCATGCCTGTAACACAGGATGGAACACTGAATTTGGTGTCTCTCAAAAACTGAAGAACATTACATGGCATGTGCTGTGCCTTGTTTGCTCTATTTCATTCTGTGTTTCTACATTTCAAAGAATCATACTATCTTAGGGCTGGAGCAGCCCTTGGAGATCTTTTGTGCTAGTGCAGAAATGACACTGTGCCTGGGGTCAGGAGACCAGGATTCAGGCCTGGATTTGCAGCAAACTAGCCACACACACACCAGCACTGCCCTGCCTCATCCACCTGGTGGGTAAGCCTTTGGCGGAGAATCGGGCTCTGCATGAGCACACATGAGAGTCAATGAGTGGTTCTTGTTTTGACCAACTATCAGTTTTTGTTTAGTGATTTTAGATTTGCTTTTTTTTTTTTTTAATAACCAGATCGGGGTTTTCTGTGTAAGAGGTGAGGAGAGGGAGTGTCTGGAGAAGCCAAGGGGTTTGCACAAGAAAAATAGTGAGCAAGGGAGGCTGTGAGACATAATAACCTCCCTTCATCTCAAGAAAATGTCAGTGAAACTACTTCACACTGCAGGAATCTGGGAAGTTGATTTGTGTATTTTCAGGTGCAGTTGGCCCCCAGTTAGAAAATTCAGGGGTATTCCCATGAAATTCAATTAAATGTGGGTAACTTGATTGATAAATTAAGTAATATTTATGAAAACACCTTAGAAATGCATGTGGTAATCAGCTGTTTACTGCATGCTTCAACACGTTGACTTTGCAGATGAAAAATCTGAAGTCAGAAAGTTTATGTGATTTGAATGTGGGTATCTTAAATCTATTTTATAAAGATTGTTTTGTGATGGCCAAATGAGATGTAAGGCAATGACTGAGGGCTTGGCACATAGTAAGTACTCAATAAATGTTACCAATCACTATTACTGTTGTTATGTGCTGCTGTTGATGCTGCTGGCAATGTTTGAAAGCCTGAGTGAGAGACTGTTCATCAATTCCCAGTCCAGTGCTCTTTCTACTGCACCTTCTTCCTTTCTCAAAATCATGTAATTTCGGATGGCATAGATTATGATAAAATAGGTCTGAGGTAATATTATGCAATTTTCAAAAAGTAGATAAAAAAATTAACACTCATGTATATGTTTTAAATATCTACTCTAATAAAAGCATAATATTGAAATTGACTGTTTCTACAGGATGCTTAAACCACGCCCACCAGCCAATCAGAGTGACTGTATGCAAATGAACTCACCCAAGATGAAGGCCAGCAGCAGAACCACAGAGGCCGGTGCAGTGCAGGTGGCAGGGTGAGTGGGATGTTCAGGGCGGGTGATGGGCTGGGGTGTGTGGGGTGGGCGGGGCTGATGGGCAGGTGGCAGGCCACAGGTTGGGCAGGTACAGGCCGGGCTGAGGGACCCCCCTGAGTGCACAATATATTGTGCACTGGGCTCCTAGTATAAATATATTTTTACTGATTTCAGAGAGGAAGCAGAGGCAGAGAGAGAGAGAAACATCAATGATGAGAGAAAAATCATTGGCTGGCTGTCCCTGCACACACCATGCTGGGGATTGAGACTGCAACCCAGAGAATGGAACCCTGACCTCCTGGTTCATAGGTCTATGCTCAACCACTGGGCCATGCCAGCCAGGCAAAATTGACACTCTTGATTTAACCAAAGTTATTATCTCAAGAAAAGTGAGGACGGTCAACTAGAATTTACAAATGGGATATTAATTTGAATATCTGTCAAGTTTTTTCTGAGTGCATAAACTATTCCAGGCCCTGCGGAGGCATGTCGTTAGAATTTGGTGAGGTGCTGTTCTTTCACGTTTGCTCAATCTTCATTCAGAAAATCATTACTGAGCACATTTTATGTGCCAGGCACAGTTCTAGCTAACATTAAGGGAGCAATTCTTTTCTCTAGAACAATTTTGTAAGAGAGCATGGAAGGAAAACCTCATAGAAGAGGAGACATAGAGCTGTTTACAAAACATACATATGAAAGGCCATACAAACAGTGACAGAATATCCTATTAACAAGGGGGAAATGGGAGATCCTGCAAGGAGGCAGAATCCAGGAGTGTTCAGAACTGTCTAGAGATAATCCCCAAAGTCTTCCTGGAGGAGAAGGAAGCTATTCAGTGATGCTCTATAGGGAAGTGGCAATGGGCATGAAACAGGGAGGGATGGGTTTCCAAAACAGGTATTGAAAGGCTGGCAGGTGTATGGCTGCTCGTTTTCTTTTCTTCCAACACCACAGCGAGTTTTCCTTAGAAACGCATCCTTAGTATACAGATGATGTATTGCAGGATTATATACCAGAAACCTGTATGATTTTATTAACCAATGTCACTCCAATAAATTCTATGAAAAAAAGAAATGAGGCCTCAGGAACATACCATCCAGTTTTGCACATCTCCCCACCTTTTCTCCTAATTGCTTACATTTCTATGAGAATTTGCCAAGAATCTATTAAAGAGAAGCTCCCTGCCTTCAGCATTGACTAATTCTAACACTGTTCATCAGCCCCTCAGGATCTCACAGGAAAATTCCTTGTTAGGATAAAAAGTTCCCATGGAACTAGGCCCTGATCACTATCCTCTTACGTTTCCTACTTTGTGAGTCACCCAAATTATAAATGCTGGACTGCTTAGCTACACAGGCTGAGAATGCTCACATATAATCTGTAGACCATGTGAAATGATATTAACACTCCAGCATATGATTGCTATTAATGTAAGGTCTTTTCACATCTTTTTATCAAATATACTAATATGATGATACGTTGTGTAGGTATTAATATTTATTTTATGATATAGATGAGAAATTCAAAATTCAAATGTTAAGTGCCTTACCTTAAGTAACATGAGAAAAAGCTATGCAAGTACTACCCACATAAAAATATACCAGAAGGTTCCTTCATGTGCACTCTCAATAAGCACCTCTTCCTCTAAAAGGTGATCACTACTTTCTGACTTTTGCCACCATTGCACAGTGGTTCCTGTTCTTAAACACCACATTAACATAGTCATGCAACACATGCTTTTTGTGTGTGCATTCAAATTGGTGAACATGGCAATAATTCTTTCTTTTCATTGTTTGCAGTATCCCATTATTTGAACCTTTCACAATTGATTTATCATTCAACTGCTGACAGCTATTTAGATCTAGGTTGTTTCCACATTGTCCTATTATGAGTTGAGTTGTTATAGACATTCATGTTCACGTATTTTAGTGGATAGGCAAGCATTTCTCCGGGCCTATACCTAGAATTGTGAGAATTCCAGTTCATGTCTTTGCAAACACCTGGTCTTGTCAGTGTTTTTAATTTTACCCATTCTGATGAGTGTGTGGCGGCAAGCCAGTAACTAATAAAAGACAGAATTGGATCAAAAATAAGGAAGATAGTAGTAGGTTTGGGAAAGGGAACTAAGCAGTGTGACTGATGAAAGACAGGAAAGAGAGCTGGAGAAAGACACTGGGTTTGATTGTAAAAGGCAGCCTGACACGGGGTAGCATAAAGCCTTGTCCTCTTATTTTTACTAATTTTAGCCACAGAAAGTTTTTCTCTCTGCTAGGCCTGGCTGGAGTGCAGAGCTAGGTATTTTCTGTCTAGTTTGGCTGCAACCCCTGTTCCAGCATGCATTTAGTTCCTATATTTGAGTCTCTAATGTGTAAACTTGGCAATCCCCTGGGCCAATCCAGCCCTGACAACCTATGCTTTCTCCCATAATATATATCCTATATAATAAAAGGGTAATATGCAAATTGGCCCTAACAGTAGAACCACTGGGAATGACTGGTCACTATGACACACACTGACCACCAGGGGGCAGATGCTCAATGCAGGAGCTGCCCCCTGGTGGTCATGCGTTCCCACAGGGGGAGCTCTGCTTAGCCACAAGCCAGACTGATGGCTGCCAGTACAGCGGTGGTGGTGGGAGCCTCTCCTGCCTACTCAGCAGTACTAAGGATGTCTGACTGCAGCTTAGGCCTGCTCCCCACTGGCAAGTGGACATCCCCTGAGTGCTCCCGGGCTGCCAGAGGGATGTCTTATTGCCAGCTAAGGCCCGATCCTCCAGGGAGTGGGTCTAAGCCAACAGATGGACGTCCCCCGAGGGGTCCCAGACTGCAAGAGGGCACAGGCTGGACTGAGGGACCCCTCCCTTCGACTGCACAAATTTTTGTGCACCAGGCCCCTAGTATATATATATAATTATGCATCTTGAGATCCCAGCTGGACTTCAAAATAGGGACCTCCTAAATTCTATCCCATCTGTCTTAGTTTTAACTGCTTAATCCCCTCTCTCAAACCTACTATTCTCTTCCTTATTTTTGATCCAATCCCATCTCTTATTAATTACATAAATTGACACCCCTCCTAAAACTTGTTCTTTCCTTCCAATTCTTTTCTCAACTCTGTCAGGCACCTACTCCACATGGTACTGAGTTCTTTCTCATTGGTCACTGCTGACCATTTTGGTAACTCTAAAGGCCTTTATAAAGTTCCTCCACTATGACAGCTGTGACATTCCCAACATTCCTTAAACTCCCTCCCCCTTAGAATTCATGAGAGGGTTGCTTCCTCCCTCCTTCCTTCCCTCCCTCTTTCCCTTTTTTCCTGCTTGTACCTGATTGTTATCAACTCAGTGTCAGCCTGGTCCCTTTTCAAACTTTTCTCTTCTGCCTCTCACAGTACAACAGCTAAATTAAACCTTGCAAAATTTCCTTTCCAGCAGGGTTCTGGGTTAGATTCTGCTAAAAAGAAGCATTTCCCAAGACTTGGGAGATGGAAAGAAGAAAGGCTGTTTTCCTCTGGTGGCAGCTGCAGTCCAACACACGTGGGCAGTTGGCAGATGTGAGATTTAAGCAGTTTCTCAGAGAGCTCCTGCAAGTCAGCGGCTTGGGTGCTGTAGTCAGGGCGATTATTAACAGGAGCCTCCCTGGATTCCTACCACCCAAATGTCCTGAAGGAGGCCAGCTGTGGTTTTCTCCCAGCTTGGTATCCTTGCTCTTCAAATGGTTGTGTTAATTCCCTAATCACCAGTATTATACTGTCACTTGAAATAAAGTTTTCTGAATTCACCATGCCTGGCTAAGTCTTATAATAAATCTCAGTGCTTTAACATAAGTTTATTTTGTCATCGTGTTGTAGTCTAATGGAGATGATGGTAGTGAGGGTAGGAGATGGCAGGGTAGCGGGGAGGAAGAGGGAGCCTCTGTTTCAAAAAGCCATTGGAGACTTTGCCATCTGCAGTATGGCTCAGGTTGCTTGGGCATTGACATCCAGCCCAGAGATAAGGAAAGTGGAAAAAGGAGTATTCATGTATCAGGCCTAGATTAGCACGTCCCCTCTATTCCACCGGCCATTCACAAGAGCCAATCTAATTTCAAGAAAAGTTGGAAATTTTGAAGTAATCATTTACCTCATCTCAATTTATTGGTCTAAGACTTACATGTTAGTGTTTCTTGGAGTTCTGAAACCAGATTTTTTTTTTTCTCACTCTTCCCATTCACTTCAAAGAGATCTTACCCCAGTTTATGGTTTCCCCTCCATCCCGAATGTCTTCTCCCTTTGTGTCCTTCTGGTGAATGTCCTTCAAGGCACAAATAATATCTCCTTTTTGAAATTGCCTCTGAGTATCCCTTGGCAGCTTCCCAGCTCTTTCTTACATGTAATTATAAGACTCAAATTCAATAACAGTACATCCAGTTATTTGTTAGACACAGTTGTGTCAGTGTAAGTTCTTAGAGGGCAAGGAAAACAGGTCACGTATTTTGTGTCTCCTGCACCAACTTCTCAAAATATAGGAGGTACTCATTAAATACTGCTGAAATAATCGATAGATTTGGCTGTCTAAATATTTACAAATTTGAGTAACTGAACTATATTTTTCTGAAACATAATACAAATATTATTAATATAAATTCTCCATGGTCCACAATCAGTATTTAATACATATATGCAGAATGACTTCATGAAAAACAATTAATACTTTAATAAGAAATCTGTACACACATGCTAAAATAATTACCCCCTCTTTTTTTCCTACACCTTGCAAGATTCTTGTCGGTGTTTTTGTGCAGTTGGCTTTCAATACAATACCGGTAGGTCCTTGACAAGGTGCACATTCAGTACAGATCTTTGTGGCTCATAGATTTCCTGCCATATTCATCTGCTCTCATGTGGATTCCACCATTTTACATTCTGTTCTCTTCTCCTCTCCTCCAATGTCTCTCCTGCTATCTCTCCTTCTCTAATTTATCACCATCTTTACTGAGCTTGCCGAGTTGTGACAGCAAGAAGAGAGAAAGAAACTGGAGAAATCCATGGAGGAACAGACAGTTCCCCGCCATAAATTTCGACTCTTGAGTATTCTTCTCTACCCTAGGCTGTGATTTTTAACTGCATTGGGTTTATTTAGACAAGACATCAGGGAGAAATATAATTGTGACATAAAGAATGTCTATAATTTGTCTAGGGGTCATTATCTTTTCTCTGAATTAGTACCAGATCAATACCCTAGTAAGTTGTCAGGGGAATTTCATTAAAGTGATGTTTTTGTAAACAAATAAACTAACATTTAATTTAGTTTCACTAGGTATTCTGCTTGGCAGTGAGAAAGAGGTACACAAAGAGATAAAGGTATATCCTTTCTCCTCAAATAGCTTACAAAATACATATATCAATTTGAGATATTAATAACTTATGCCTATGGTAAAATTCACAGAACTTTCTTTACAAAATTGTAAAATTCTGGTTTAGGGTTCATTTCGGATCAAATACTTTCTTTTTTTTTTTAAATCTTTATTGTTCAGATTATTACAGTTGTTCCTCTTTTTCCCCCCCATAGTTCCCCTCATCCCAGTCCCCACCCCAC
>PVJC01020137.1:0-15085 GCA_004026665.1 Murina feae
TGGAGCAGGCACCCCCTCTATGTTGATCTCTCAGACTCTTGCCCTCCCCTGCATGTTGTTCTCTTTTTTGAGCTGTGGCCAGGGCTGGGTGCTGCCTGCCTCCCAAGCTTGCCTACTGCCCATCTTCCTCTAGCCACCAGAAAGCAGGGAAAACCCCACCTTGTGGTCAGGCCAGCCTTTTCCTGCTCCCTGATCCCCGCAAAGGGCCTGGGCAGCCGCCAAGCAGGCCGAGACGCCCCTGCTGCCTCTTTCCCACTCACCAATACCCTGCTGCCTTGCTTTCCCCCTCCCCAATGCCCCTCAAAGGGCCTGGGAAGCTGCCAAGCAGGCCCCCGTCCCCCACCGCCTCTTTCCCACTCCCCGGTGCCCTGCAAGGGGCCTGGGCAGCCGCCAAGCAGGCCCCCGACCCCCACCGCGTCTTTCCCACTCCCCGGTGCCCCGCAAAGGACCTGGGCAGCCGCCAAGCAGGCCGCCAACCCTGCTGCCTCTTTCCCACTCATGGGTCCTGGATCCTGCGCTGTTCTGCCCTGCAGCCACTCTGTGCACTCGGGAGGTCCCTCAGCCCCACCTGTGCCCTCTCACAGTCTGGGACCCTCTGGGTATGTCCACCTGGTGGCGTGCCTGACCAGTGTGGGTGAGGGGCTGATGGCTGTCTCCAGGCTGGCCAAGCCCCCCAGGAACGTCCCTCACCCCATTGAGTTGTGGCCAGCGTGGGTGAGGGGCTGATTGGCGCTTTCAGGCTTTAAGACTGCCCACAGCTCCCATTGACCCAATGTCCCAGCAAGGCTGGCTGGACGCAGGTTCTGGAGTTTATCTTCTATAATTGATGCTGTTCCTTTAAGCCGGCCTACTAACTTCTAAGGAAGCCTCCTCTCTGCTTCACCTGGCAGTGTCTATAATGACACAATGTTACTCTTAGGCCTGCTGTTTCCTTCAGCTCCCGAGGATTCTATGATTGTTATTTTGTTTCAAACTTGTGTTTTGCTAGAGCCAGTTTAAGCGGAGCGGGCGCAGCTTCACTTTCGTTCCTGCCGCAATGGAAACTGCCGTTTATTCAGGTCTGTGAGTGGTGGCCGCCATGTTGGCTGGGCTAATTTGCATAAAGCAGCTCTGATTGGCTGGTGGGCATGGCTTACCCTGTCTCGGAGAAACAGTTAATTTTAATATTACGCTTTTATTAGTTAAGATTATATAGGACTAGAGGCCTGGCCTCTGGGATTGGGCTGAAACCGGCTCTCTGACATCCCCCAAGTAGTCCCAGGTTGCGAGAGGGTGCAGGCCAGGCCAAGGGACCCCACCAGTGCATAATCGAGGCTGGGGAGGGACACAGAGGTTGACCAGCCCAGGAGGGACCGTGGTGGGCTCCAGGGTATGTCCAGCCCATTTCTCTCAGTCCCAATTAGGCAGGACCCCAGCAGCAAGCTAACCTACTGGTCAGAGCATCTTCCCCCTGGTGGCCAGTGCACGTCATAGCGACTGGTTGGCTGGTCAACTGTCTGCACCTTGGTGATCAGTGCATGTCATAGTGAGTGTTTTGGTGGCCTTAGCATATTATTAGCATATTATGCTTTGAGTAGTTGAATGGCTGAACAGATGACAGAATACTTAGCCTATTAAGCTTTTATTATATAGGATTAGGCACCAAGTGGGTTCGTTCTTTCCTCTATGGTGGACATATGGTGGGCTTCTCAGTCTTCCTGATTTTTTGAAAGTCAGCTTCAGTTTTCAGAATGAGAATTGTCTGAGATATGTGAGACATGATAAGCAATCTCTCTGGAAAACTGACAAGTTTTGCATTCAGTTGTAGGGTTTGGTCTTGCTGTATGGCATGCATGGGATCTGTATCAGCAAATGCTGTGAATATTTATCTCGTTTATGAATAGAAAATGAGGGCTTTCATTTTCTGCTTTAATTTCTGCATTTCTTTTCTTGCCATGTGAAAGCAGTAGCAGTTTGTGGTTGTGGGGAGATTGCTGAAGATTTTCCCTTATAGAGTTTAGAGACAGAAACTAAGGGTAGTTGAGATGCTAAATATCTGTGCATTGGAACAGTGGTTACTAGAAATTCCAAGGGCTAACATGATCACCAAGTCTGAACAGTTGGATGAGAAACACCATCTTGCCAGCAGATGACTGATAATGGCCATCAAGTCTCACTATAGTCTATGTGAGAATTAGCTAATCATCTTGACATCTAAGCCTCTGGTAAGGGAACAAGAGTCAGCTTAGGCAATGAGAGGAAGTAAAATCAGATGCTGACAGTTTTATGGCAGCAATTGCACATTCATCATAATTAATGAGAAAAACCAATGATTGTTCCACTGTATGAAAAATGCTTCTGACGGCCCTTACCACCATCAGCATCATCGTAGACACAAAGGCCCAAATTGAGTCTGTTGGAAGGAAGAGAGACAACTGCAAGTTACATCTACAGAGGGAATAGAGAGATTCTGAAAGCAGGCATAAAATATGTACACATACTTTGAAAAATATCCATTATATTCCAACATAGGATTGAAAACTAATTTTTAAACAATTTAAAATTTGGTAATATTTACTGAGTCTGTTATGTGTAGCAGAGAAACCTGGGACACCTTCCTGTCCTTGACCAAATCATAATAGTAGCTTCAATTCATTGAGAACTTACTGAAAATCACTATGCTGAATGATTGACATTTATCATTTTGTTTATACTTTAAACAACTCGATGAAGTATATACTACAATTATCCCCATTTTACATAAGAAAAACCAAGGCTCAGAGGGTTTAAGAAACTTGTCAAAGGAATTTGCCAAGATGCATAGCTAGAATTCTTATCCATGTCTAACTCCAGAGCCCACACACTTAATAGTTTGCTACATTGCTCAAATGATTTGAGAAAATAATGTTAAAATCAAGTCAGATTTGTTTCTTTCTAGCACGTGAACTGTTTTCTCTTTCAACTCCTATGCAAATTCTCTAATAAGTTCCTAAACATCTACATTTATGTAGAATTCAGATTCAAAGGTAATCACTGGTCAAGGTACTTGACAGCAATCTTGCCAATTAAGCAGCAGTCCTAACTGTAAGAATGTGGTACTGCGCAGAAACCCGTGCTGTAGTCTCAATGAGCTTGCAGCTGCTGGCAGGGGCATCATTAGAATCTAGGGAAATGACTACTTCCTAGTGAACAGCAACAAAATGCAAAACATGATATGTCAAGAAGTGAAGAAATTTGAAAGAAAATTAGTGAATAGGAAAGCACTTGGTGATAAAACAAGTGGAATCCTGCCTGAGGCTCAGTGTCACAGTTACTTCTGAAAAAGAAATTGGATCTTTGAGGAAACAAATGAACAGAAGTTTCAAATAAGATGGTTTCTTGCTTGTTTCAGTGTGTGTGTGTGTGTGTGTGTGTGTGTGTGTATTTGCACGATAGAATTCTCTTTTTCATGGCTCTTTCTGACTTCTCTTCAGTAATATGTCACTTAAGCACATGCCTAAGCTTTTATTTTTCTCAAAGCAAGACTATAATGGTTCCTCCCTGAATTATAAGGTTGTAGGTTTTATAACTTGAGTCCAGTAGAGGAAAAAAAAGTATTGATTTTTATAAAAGTTTAGTATCCATTTAAATTTAAATATCTCTTTTTCTCCCTTTTTATTCCTGGATTTTTGCTGTGAATACTATGCGGGCACTAAATGGTTTCAGTAGAGTTAATATTTACAGTTACTCTCCTTCTGCTGATATTTATTCCAGCAAAGAAAACATGCTGCATCCCTCTCTTATTTTCTTCCCCCACATCCCTCTGCCACCATGATTTATCTGAGAAAGCTCACTCAAGATTCCTGTGGTTGGTGGTAAAAATCGTATACTATACACTTCCCACCACTGAACTTAATGCAAACTGTAAGTAACCCGATTCATTTGTTAATTCATTCTCTCTAAACACACTCAGCTCACTCTGGGGAAACCTGTTTTGGGTTCACACCTCTGTGTCAAGCTCCTGGCTGTCCTTTCTTGCTTACACAACAGCCCTTCTAATGACCTTCCTTTCTGTTTGTCAGCCAAAGTCTTGAGGAGCAGGGAGCTCTCATGGGCACCACTGCCTCTGCTTCCATTCATTCCTCAGCCTCCTGCAGTTTGATTTTCCCCCAAACATGCAGGTAAAGCAGCTCGTCCGAAGCTCAACAATTGGTTCCACCCAGTGAAAACTTTCCAATATTTATACTTTCTGGATTCTCTACGTTACATCATGTTGAAAATCTCTATTTTTTTTTCAAAGTTTCTATTCATTGACATCAGTATCTCTGTGCTTCTGTACTGCTGACCAGTTAATCTGTTCTCTTGGTGAAATTCTCCTCTTCACACACTGTTATTCCTTTTGTATTGTTATCCTTAATCTATACTTGTCACTCTACATATCCCCTTTGAATAATCTTATCCATTTTCCTGATTTAAGTGACATATAATGATGCTCTACAGCTTGAAGTGTGATCTTCCTATCAACCACATCACACATACACCAGCTCTCATTCTATGTAGAGTTTGTACTTGGTGCCAAGAAAGTACAGTTTTGGACTGTTTCTGTTAATCCCTTTAAGTCTTTACCACTGCCCTCCAAGATCGGCTCATCATTTATTTTTAAAAAACCCAACCTCAAAGAATGCAAGTACATTTTCTAGATAATATTGTTAGATATTGCCAAGACAAAATTGAGGATGAGGTTTTTCTGATTCCAAAATCTGTAATCTTTCATGCTTAGTTTTACCTTCTTAGTCTTTATGATCAAAAAGCTTACATTCTTGCTGAATAACTGGAATGTACAAATGCTCGTCATTCTAAAGCTTCTTAAATCATCAACTTCCCTTCATGGACTATAGCACCCTGCTGTCCATTACAACTTTTAAACTTTATTTCTTTTTGCCATCGAAATGGTAAAGAATTATTCAATGTTTACCAAATCTTAAGTCAACTCATGTGTCCATTATATCATAAACCCTTCTCTGGGTCTTCCTGTTAATATTTAGTGCCCTTTCCCAATTCTGAACTATTATGACCATTTGTTTTCATCCCAAGTTCTAGAATGGTCTGTTTTGTGACTCCATCATTTCTTATTTTGCTGGTTGAAGTAAAATCAGAAGCTTGAGGTAGTTAAAGACTTAGGCTTTCTTGCAATACATTGAAAGGTATTAGCAGAGAACTACTGCTTCATAAATATATTCTTAATTTTGTTGAATTTAAAATTGAACTAAATTGCTTTTTGACCTCCTTTAATGTTGAAAAATGGGAGAAAAAGCTTAGTAATGTAAAACTATAATACTTATGTGCACTGGAAAGCAACAAATGATTGATTATATAATTCTGAAAAAGGAAGTGTTTTTACAGCTATTCCTAGCTCAGTAAATCAAAAATAGCTTGCCAGATGTGATTCCCAGTTTTCTATAAAATTCATCATTTTCTATATGCATTCACAAAGCAGAGAAAAATGTTATAGATAGCAACATCCAAGGAAAATTATGCCTGCCTTGGTTTCTTCCTCCCCTCCTTATGTCTCCCCCTCCCTCCTATTTATCTATCTCTGTTGCAATATCCATCTGTCTTTATGTTAGTAGTAGAAGCCCGGTGCACAAGATTCATACACTCAAGAGAGTCCCTCAGCCCAGCCTGCACCCTCTGGCAGTCTGGGAGCCCTCAGGGGATGTCCCATTGATGGTTTGGGCCCGCTCCTAAGCTGGCAGCTGCACATTTTTAGCACTGCTGTGGAGGTGGGAGAGGCTCCTGCGGCCATTGCTATGCTCGCCAGCCTTGAGCCCGGCTTCTGGCTGAGCAGCGCTCCCCCTGTGGGAGCGCACTGACCACTAGGGGACAGCTCCTGCATTGAGCATCTGCCCTCTGATGGTCAGTTTGTGTCATAGCAACCGGTTGTTCCACTGTTAGGTGGATTTGCATATTGGCCTTTTATTATACAGGATGAAACACACAAGAGTATGGGCATTAAGCTGACTTAGACATAAAAATGATTTTTATGCCAATTTAATAACAAGAAGATGTTGAACCTGGTAACTTTTGATCTCTTTTCCAGCTTTAAGATTCTGTAATTTTGTTAATAGCATTGTTAATAACCATATGCTGAATATTCAACAAAATGTAACTCCAGTTTAAACTTAATGGCTCTGAGAAGTAGCAAGCTCAGCTTTCCAGTTAGCCTGCCTTCTCATAGTCCTTATACTATGAACATTTACTTAGTCCTTAGGTGATAGCCCCTCTATCCCTACACAGTTCCTTGCCCAAACGTCTACTTTGCTTTTGCCACAAGAATACATATCTCCAAAATAATATTTTCACTTCAAAATCAACCATAAAACTATTCCAGCTATTTACATTATCTTAGAAACCTGACCATACAAATCATAATTTAACACACAACCTGCTTGTTTATGCTTGCAGACATGGTCCACAGCTATATTTTATTATAGTGAATTTCAGAACTTTGTGTTTGTAACATTTATGAGAGACACCTGAAAAATACAGGTTTCTAGTCTTCATCCCAGAAATTCTTATCTAATAGTTTTTGGGGAAAGCTGAGGTGTGTGAATTTTTATTATGCACTCCATGTGGTTCTGATGCTGGTGATATGGTTTTCTCTGGAACAGACTTTGAGAAACTCTAGTCCTTACTATTTACTCTTGATAACTTTTTGATACTATATCTTAAATAATTTAAATTTAAACACAACAAAATATCAAATATCACTGAATTTATTATAAATTTAGAAATTGATTTTTGTATCGTGACATGATACTCTTCTGAATATATATTTCAACCCCAGATTATATGTTGAAATTTGCATTGAGAAATCACATTGAAATACTCGTGAAATGGTTTGCAGTCTTATGTAGCTTGCTTTTTGATGTTAAGGTCTTAATTGATAAACTGACTGTAATCATTATATTACATAATTACTAATAAGTGTTCTTGTTAACAATGAATCTCTCTGGGACCCTTATGTCAACAGCCATGAGAACATATTCTCATGTTCTTAGATTCCACCTTCCAAGATAAAGTGCCTTTAACAACATCATTTGGGCAATTCTTGTTCTAAATGCTACCGACTGGGATCCAAGAGAGATCTGTCTTATTGCAAACATTGACCCATAGAAAATCATATTACAGCATGTTTCTGTTTTACTTTAAGGCTAAGATGTGGTGTATTTATTTCAAATAGCTCAATATATCAAAACAAATTCATTAAAAATGATAAAAATAACTTCTATTAGGTAAGATCAAATTAATACAATCTTCAAGTCTACTCTAATAAAAGAGTAATATGAAAATTAACCGTCTCTCTGAGACACCTAAGCCATGCCCACCAGCAAAGCCATGCCCACCAGCCAATCAGAGTGCCGGTATGCAAATTAACCCAGCTAAGATGGAGGCCGGCAGCCAAGAAGCAAGCAGCGGTGGGTGCAGAGCGGGCGGCAGTGGGGGAGGGGTGGGCGGTGGTAGGTGCAACCTGTCGGGGTGTGGCATGAACCTGTGCGAAGTGGACAAGGTCCCCAAGACCCTGGAGTTCTTTGAGCTGCTGGGGCCAGACTACGGGGCTGGCTGTGAGGCGGGTGTCTTGCTCCCCGTGGAGCCTCTGGATGGGTTCCCTGTCCATGGCCCTGTGGGAGCCCTGAGCTGGAGCCCAGGCTCTTTGAGCCACTGGCGGCGATGGGGGAAAGCCTACTGTACCCCGAGCCCTGGAGCACCCTGGGCTGTCCCGCGACCAAGAAGCCATCCCTGGCTGCGAGAGGGCATAGGTCGGACTGAGCCCCCCCCACTCCCGAGTGCATAAATTTTTGTGCACCTAGTTAGAAATAATCTTGGAGGGTATCTGGTCTCATCTGTTTTACAAGCTAGGGATTTCCCCTCTGTAATAATCTATTCTCTAACTTTGCCCAGATATAGGAAAATATTTTTTTGAAGTGATCATTTCTTCTAGTGGACATCAATAATTATCATAACTATGGTTATGATAATTTGGTTATATTTAACTAAAATGAACATGCTTACACTTCTCTAGCTTGAATTTATTCTGGAATAATCCTGCTCACTGTTTCATACGATAACTGAGGAAGAGGTGGGGTTTGAGGGTGGGTTGAACTAACTTAAATTTTTTTCTTCTGTGCTAGATGTTTGAAATCTATTAGAAATTCTTCTCATTTAATCCCCATGAGAAAGGTATTATCCCTTTTTCTCTCATTTTATAGAAACAGAGACTGAGTCTTGGAGAACTTAAACAACTTGTCCAGCGTTACAATTTATAGGAATGGGAGTCAGACTGGAATCTAAATTCACGGTCTAGTTTATTCTTTTAACAACATAAGTTTTCTAATGTATTGACTGCTGCCATTCAATCTTGACTTTATGTACATGGATTGTGTGCCAGACATGCTACTAGTAAGGACTGAATATGTAGTGATGAACAAATCATATGGTTTCTGATCTCAAAAAAAAAAATGTTGGTGATGCAGATGTATCATTTCTGACTCAGCCAGAACCAAAAATGACCTTAGGAAAGAGCTTGCCTACTCAAATCATGCAGACAGCATGAGATAGTTCTAGTTATGTCTTCCAGTTGAGCACTGGGGTTCTGCTCTCTTTGAAAGCCAAGCAGTGATTGTGGTGTACAGAAGTTACTATCTGGCTACATAAATCCTCCTCCACTGCACATGTGCGTTCTTAGTCTGAGTCGTTTCCCTGATGAACTGCTGTTCTTCCAACAGCTTGGGCTTCTCAAGCAATTATTTCACTAACAATTGGCTTTTTAAGTTCAATAATTCTCATTTCCACAGCATGTGTTTGATGAAAACAAAACACTCTCATACCACATCTTTCTAGCAATATTGTGTCAGTCAGTAGTCTTGGTCAGCACATATGTTAGATGCTCATTTGGCAGAGGGCACAGCCCATGCACATGCTGAACTGTCACTTGCTTTGGCATGTGTTTTGCAATATATTCTACACTTCTAGCATCCTTTTGCTTGCTGATGTGCCAGCCACAATACAATTTTTTAACTATTCAAGATATTATGCAATTCAGAATAACCATGTCAGTTAAGGAATAAATTTTGACATGCAACTTTCCACTTAAATGTAAATAAAGCATGTTACAATTTGATCTTGCATTTGAAATATATTACAGATAAAATACCATTGATTTATTAAGAAACTAGAGGTCTGATGCACAAAATTTGTGCAAGGGGCTCTGCCCTTGCAGCCCTGGCTTTGTCCGTAAAGTTGTCCAGAAGGTCATTTGGCTGTCCAGTCTAATTAGCATATTATGCTTTTCTTATTATAGATTAGAGGCCCAGTGCATGAAAATTCATGCACTGGAGGAGGGTGCCTCAGCCTGGCCAGCCCCCTCTCACAGTCTGGAAGCCCTCAGGGGCAGGAGGCAACCCGGTGATCGGGGGAAGGCGATGCCCCATCACACCTCTGCTGCTGCTACTGCTGGCAGCTCAAACCTCAGCCAGCCCTGGTTACCTGAGCCTCAGGCAGCCCTAGGCAGCTAGGCAGCTGCCATCTGAGGCTTGCCTCCACCTCAGGTCAGCCTTAGGTGGCTGGGTGACTGAGAGGACTGGGGGACTCTGAAAGCAGGTGTGCTGAGCAGCTGGGTCTACCTAGGGGTGGGCTTGGCCTTGTCATGTGCCTGCTGCCCTGAAGAGGCTGAGGGGACTGGGCACCACCATCTTGTGGCTGTGGGCACTGCCATCTTTGAGGGCAGGACAGTGAATTAGCATATTTCCTCCTTATTGGCTGTGGGCACTTCCATCTTTGTGATGGCGTGAAGGTCAATTCATACATTCCCTCTTTATTAGATAGGATAGATATTGTTTCTCACTTATACACAGTGTAGAGTTGGATAAATTACTTATCCTTTTGGTGCATACTTTTTCTAATCTATTAAATAAGAATTTAAGGAAAGTTTGTTTAGAATTTTAGAAAAGTTTTTATTATATTATGGATTTTATCTAAGGTATTCAAAATTAAGTATATAAATTATACTTCATATTAAAGTTGTATAATTAATACTAAATGATTTCATTAAGGTAAGTATTTTTCTAAAATTAAAGGAGGACAGTAGATGCTTTCTATTAAAGTGTCTTAATGATTGAATATTTTAGTGTAATAATGATAGCAAATATTTATATAGCACTTTATGTATCCAGGCGTTGCTTTAAGTAAGTGCTTCATGAATTAACTCTAAACCATCATGTGACATATATGCACCCAATACAGGACCGGACCACCCAAATACATAAATAAACTTCTGGAAGATATCAAGAGAGAGATTGACAGCAATACATTATAGGAGACTTTAATACCTCATTGACATGAATGGATAAATCTTCTAGACAAAAAAATCAACAGAGAAATGCCAAGCCTAAAGAACTCACTAGGTCTGATAGAACTAATTGACATCTTCAGAACATTTCACACCAAATTTATGGAATACACATTCTTCTCAAGTGCACATGGAATATTTATAAGGATTGAACTCATATTAAGACACAGGCTAAGTTTATTCAAATTCTAGGAGACTGAAATCATATCAAGCATCTTCTCAGATTACAATGGCATAAAATTAGAAATAAATTACAATAAAAACAATAAAAATATCAAACACTTGAAGGCTAAAGAGCATGCCATTAACCAACAATTGGCTTACCAAGGAGATCAAAGCAGAAATAAAAAAAAAAATCCTGGAGGACACAGACAAAAAAATGGTGGCGGTAAAGATAGACGTGTCCAGTGCCATTCCAGGAGCGGAGAGAGTGAGTGGCAAGACGAGTGGTTTCCAGCCCAAGGTGGCAGAGGAGGTCAAGCTGGGAAACAGCCTGCGGCTGGGTGAGGCGGAATCCTCCTGGGAGAGGTGAACTCGAGGCTTAGGGAGGGATTTTATGCCAGCCCCGAGCCCTGGGAGTCCCAGGAAACCCAGGCTGCACCACCCAGCCGAGTCTCCTGGGATGGGCGCAGTGGAAGGAGTGTCCATGGAACTGCTGGTCGGCAGGGGACTCTGGATACTGGTTCACAACCAGGAGAGGGCTGGAGTGTGTGGGCAGGAGAGAGTGCCCCCCTCAGAGTGGATTCCACAAGGGGGGGGGCTTGCAGTCATTGAGGACTGAAGTGTAACAACAGAGAAGTGCACATGCGTGTCATCGCGTGCGCCATCTCGCCGGCCTCTGTAGCCGGCGGCTCAGCCCCTCCCACCAGTGCTGCACATGACTAGCGCCTCAGGGCCCTTAAGCCTCTCCCCCCCAAAGGGATGGGGTGCATGTGCAAGTGCGGCTGGATAAAGACATTTGCCCATGGCAGAAGTGGGGGGAAAGGTGCCCAGCTGTGGAATCTGGAGAGAGAAGGAGGGCCTGGAGTAGTGGCCGTGAGTTTGATGCTGACTCACCCCGGAGGCTGGGACCTGGGCAGCCATTGTCCCCTGGGGAGATAACCCCTCCCTCCAGTATCCAGGCAACCAATATAGCCACACCAGGTTCCACCCTAAACTGTAAAAATAAAAAGACTAAAAAGCAACCTAAACAGTCCCGGAGAGTACTGAGACTGGCCTAAAGAGAGACTCTTGGTCCGAGCAGTTGGATCCTGAGAAACAGAACAGTACAGAAGACTGGAATCTTAAGCCAACCAGAGGAACATTTTACTTCTTCACATATATATATTTTTTATATTTTATTCTTAAATTTTATTTTTTTAATTGGTATTTTTTATTACTGTGTTACCTTTCCTTTTTTTTCCCTTTCTTTTCTTTCTTTGTTTCCCCTGTTGGTGTCTGTTGCTTTATTTTCTAGTTCTCTTCACTTTATTTTTCCACCACTTTATTTTATTCTGTTATTATATTGTTTTTTGGCCATTTTTATACCATTTTTGAAATCCAATTTTTTTGTAAAGTCGTTTTATCTTATTTTTTTCCTTCTCTTTGATTCTCTTTCCTCTTATCACCCATTCCCATTCAACTTCCTCTATACTGAACTGAGATCCTCCCTGTGTATCTCCAATTCTTAACTGTATCTTCTATATAAAAGCTCAGCATCTAGAGATTCTGCTCCCATCCTCTCTGCTGGGGGTAGTCACTTATTGTGGGGTTATTATTGTCGTGAGTATATTCGTGCGTTGGGCCCTTTGTGTGGTGTCTTGTCGAGGTGAATTTTATCCTGTCTAGCCAGGTGCTAGAGAGTGAATCCCACAAGCAGACACCTGTAGAGGAAACTCCATCCAAGAAAGGGTCAATAATACCCCAGACCCAACTATAGAGGCAGAAAGAAGGTGGCAGTGAGGGAGAGAGTGTAAGTCAGTGAAGCACCAAAAGGGGACGGTGTAGTCATGTGGAATGTGCGTGTGAGTATGTTAGTGAGGCACAGATAGATCCTGCAGTGGTCAAACTAAATCGCCTTTCTTAACTAGACAGCCTCTGCTACCACTGTAAACAGTTCCAGGAGGCCAGCCCATCCCCAAAGTTCTAGCATTTTTAAGGGGAGAGCTGTTGTAACTGGGAGCCAGACTTCACCTCCACACAGGGCGCCTTCAGACAACACCTGAGACTCTTCAGTCACTCCCTGCCAGGGACCTGCTACTTCAGCTGTAGTCCCAGGGTCAAGAAGTCTCCAGCCACCCTGGGTGCAGGCTCCTGTGAGTTCTGAAGTGTGCTCTCCTCTGAATGGCCCAACGCCTTACCCCAACGCACTGCAACCACACAAGCAGTAGACACGCAAGAAGCCCACACCTGTCCAAGGAGCAGCAGCTCTGAGACCAGCCTGCCCCAGATCTAAGAGCAGAAGCCTCACGTGGCAACCCCCTGTTCAAGGATCAGCAGCCGTGTGAGAGGCCTTTCTCCCAGTCCAAGGAGCAACATCCACGTGAGCAGCCTCGCCCCTATCTGAGGAGCAGCCCACACTAATCCAAGGAGCATCAGCCATAAGCAGTCTGTACCCGTTGGACGAGCAACAGCGGGGAGAGCATCCCACCTCTATCCAAGGAGCAGCAGTCACACATGCAGCTCACTCCCACCTAAGGCACAGCAACCATGCAAGCAGCCCATCCCCCATTTGAGAACCAACAACTGAGTGAGCAACCTGCATCTTTGTGAGGAACATTCACCCTGTAAGCAACTTGCCCCTGTCCAAACAGCTACAGCATCACAAGCAACTGGCTCCATCTAAGAAAAGTAGCAGCGTGCAGCCAGCCTAGATCCAAAGAACAGCAACCACATGATCAGCCCACCTCTGTCCAAGGAATACCAGCTGTGTGAGCAGCTTCCCTCAGAAGCCAGAGATACCCTCCTGCTAACAGCATCCACCAGAGAAACCACTGTCAGCTGAGCAGCAGCCACCCTGAAGAGCAACTGTAGCCCATGGAACCACCATCACCCAAGGAGCAACTCTTGCACAACTTGACATCTAGATCTGTCGGTTAGAACGAAAATGGGTAGACAAAGAAATCCGCAAAGAAAAGAAAAGGAGGAATCACCAGAAAAACAGCTAAGTGAAGCAGATGCATACAATATGTCAGAATAAGGATCCTAGAGTGCATTAACCAGATGGAGGAAAAAAATCAATATCATATGTAAGAATCAGGAAGAAATGAAGGGTGATATAGCTGCCATAAAGAACACCATGGAAAGTTTCAACAGTAGATTAGGAAAAGCAGAGGACCGAATTAGCGAATTAGAAGACAGGGAAGAAAACACATCCAAACTGAACTGCAATTAGAGAAAAAAAATAAAAGACAGGAGGAGAGCCTAAGGGAGCTGTGGGACAACATGAAAAGAAGCAACATACAAATAATAGAGGTGCCAGAACAACAGGAAGAGGAACAAGGATTAGAAAACATATTTGAAGCAATAATCTCGGAGAATTTCCCGGAGGTGGGAAAGAAAAAAATCACACAAGCACAGAGTCCCAAACAAGATGAACCCAAAAAGACCCACACCAAGACACATCATAATTACCATGGCAAATGTTCAGGACAAAGAGAGAATCTTAAAGGCCGCAAGACAGAAACAGAAAGTTACATACAAGGGAGCTCCCATTAGATTATCAAATGATTTCTCAACAGAAACACATCAGGCCAGAAGAGAATGGATGGAAATTTACAAAGTAATACAAAGCAAGGGCTGAACCCAAGATTACTCTATCCAGCAAGACTATCAATCAAAATTGAAGGGGAAATAAGAAGCTTCACAGACAAAAAAAGGCTAAGGGAGTTTATCACCACAAAGCCAGCAATGCAAGAAATGCTAAAGGGACTGGTATAAAAAGAAGAAATAAAAAAGTAAGAAAGAACACAGGCACAATAAATAAAATGACTACAAACAAGTACCTTTCAATAATAACTTTAAATGTAAATGGACTAAATGCTCCAATCAAAAGACATCGAGTGGCTGAATGGATAAAAATACATGACCCATATATTTGCTGTTTACAAAAAACTCACCTCAGAATAAGGGACTCACACAGACTGAAAGTGAAAAACATCTTTCAGGCAAACGGAAATGAAAAAAAGTCGGGGTAGCGATACTTACTTCAGACAAAATAGACTTCAAAGTGAAGGCCATAACAAGAGATAAGGAAGGCCACTTCATAATACTAAAGGGATTGATACAACAAGAGGACATAACCCTGATAAATATATATGCACTCACTGCAAGAGCACCCAAATACATTAAAAAAAACTCCTGGAAGATATCAAGGAAGAGATTGACAACAATACAATCATAGTAGGGGACTTTAATACACCTCTGACATCACTGGATAAATCCTCTAGACAAAAAATCAACAAAGAAACGGCAATCCTAAATGACTCACTAGATCAGATGGACTTGTTTGACATCTTCAGAACATTTCACCCCAAAGCCACGGAATATACATTCTTTTCAAATGCACATGGGAAATTTTCAAAAATAGACCATATATTGGGTCACAAGCAAAGTCTCCCCAAATTCAAGAAGATTGAAATCATATCAAGCATCTTCTCAGATCATAATGGCATAATATTAGAAATAAACTACAACAAAAACAATCCAAAAACATTCCAACTTTTGGAAGCTGAATAACAT
>PVJC01020137.1:15185-29578 GCA_004026665.1 Murina feae
AAAAAAAAAAAAAAAAAAAAAAAAAAAGAAAGAAAAACTGGTAGTTAATATCTAACTCTACATCTCAAAGAACTAGAAAGAGAGCAATAAGAAAAGCCCAGAGTGAGCAGAAGGAAGGAGTTAATAATGACATAGAGACGAAAAAAACAATACAAAAGATCAATGAAATCAAGAGCTGGTTCTTTGAAAGGATAAACAAGATTGATGAACCACTAGCCAAGCTCACCAAGAAGCAAATAGAAAAGACTCAAATAAACAAAATCAGAAATAATAGAGGCGAAATAACAACAGATGCCACAGAAATACAAAGGATCATTAAAAAATGCTATGAACAACTCTACTCTAACAAACTAGACAACCTCAAATAAATGGACATATTCCTAGAAAAATACAACCTTCCAAAACTCAATCAGGAAGAATCTAAAAATCTCAATAGGCCAATAACCAAGGAAGAAATTGAATCAATAATCAAAAAGCTTCCAGTAAATAAAAGCCCGGGGTCAGATGGCTTCACAGGGGAGTTTTACAAAACATTCAAGGAAGAACTAAAACCTGTCCTCCTGAGACTACTCCAAAAAATTCAGGAGGAAGGAACACTCCCAAACTCATTCTATGAAGCAAGCATTACCCTAATACCAAAACCAGATAGAGACAACACAATGAAAGAGAATTACAGACCAATATGCCTCATGAACATAGATGCCAAAATCCTCAACAAAATCCTAGCAAACCAGATACAGCAGTACATCAGAAAGATCATACACCATGACCAAGTAGGATTTATCCCAGGGATGCTAGGATGGTACAATATCTGCAAATCAATAAACGTGATACATCACAAAAACAAGTTGAGAGATAAAACCACATAGTCATATCAATTGATGCTGAAAAAGCATTTGACAAAATCCAATACCTATTTTTGATAAAAACTCTCAGCAAGGTGGGAATAGAAGGATGATACCTCAACATAATAAAAGCCATATATGACAAACCCACAGCCAACATCATACTCAATGGGCAAAAACTAAAACCATTTCCCCTTAGAACAGGAACAAGACAGGGATATCCACTCTCATCACTCTTGTTCGATATAGTATTGGAAGTATTAGCCATTGCGAGTAGGCAAGAAGAAGAAATAAAAGGCATTCAAATTGGAAAAGAAGAAGTAAAACTGTCCTTATTTGCAGATGACATGATATTGTACATAGAAAACCCTAAAGACTCTATTAAAAAACTATTAGATTTAATAAATGAATTTGGCAATGTAGCAGGATACAAAATTAATGCTAAGAAATCTATGGCATTTCTATACACCAATAGTGAACTTATAGAAAGAGAGACTAAAAAAGCAATCCCATTTACCATCACACCAAAAAAACTAAGATACCTAGGAATAAACTTAACTAAAGAAGTAAAAGACCTCTACTCAGAAAACTAGGAGACATTGAAAAAAGAGATATAGGAAGACCTAAACAGATGGAAGAATATACCATGTTCATGAATTGGTAGAAACAACATCATTAAAATGTCCATACTACCGAAAGCAATCTGTAAATTCAACACACTTCCCATTGAAATACCAACGGCATATTTTACGGACTTAGAACGAACTATCCAAAAATTCATCTGGATAAAAAAAGACCCCGAATAGCTAAAGCAATCCTGAGAAAGAAGAACAAAGTAGGTGGCATCTCCATACCAGATATCAAGCTATATTACAAACCACTGTTATTAAAACAGCTTGGTACTGGCGCAAGAACAGACATATAGATCTAGACCCAAACCACTATGCCCAATTAATATTCGATAAAGGAGACAAAATCATACAATGGAGTTAAGACAGTCTCTTCAATAAATGGTGTTGGGAGAATTGGACAGGTACATGCAAAAAAATGAAACTAGACCACCAACTTACACCATACACAAAAATAAACTTAAAATGGATAAAGGACTTAAACATAAGACAGGAAACCATAAAAATACTAGAGGAATACACAGGCAGCAAAACTGCAAACATGTGCCGAAGGAATTTCTTCACTGATGTTGCTCCTAGGGCAACGGAAGCTAAAGAGAAAATAAACAAATGGGACTACTTCAAAATAAAAAACTTTTGTACAACAAAGGAAACCATCAACAAAACAACAAGAAAGCCCACTGCATGGGAGAACATATTTGCCAATGATATCACCGATAAGGGTTTAATATCCAACATTTACAGGGAACTCATACAACTTAACAAAAGGAAGATAAACAATCCTATCAAAAAAATAGGCAATGGACCTAAATAGATACTTTCTAAAAGAAGACATACAGAAGGCAGAAAGACATATGAAAACATGCTCAAAGTCACTAATTATACGAGAGATGCAAATCAAAACAACAATGCGGTATCATCTCACACCTGCCAGAACGGCTGCCATCAACAAAACAACAAATGACAAGTGCTGGAGAGGATGTGGAGAAAAAGGAACGCTTCTGCACAGCTGGTGGGAATGCAGACTGGTGCAGCCACTATGAAAGACAGTTTAGAGTTTCCTCAAAAAATTAAAAATGGAACTCCTATTTGACCCTGTGATCCCACTCCTGGGAATATATCCCAAGAAACCAGAAACACCAATCAGAAAGGATATATGCATCCCTATATGTAAATTGTTCATAGCAGCACAATTTACCATAGCTAAGATTTGGAAACAGCCTAAGTGCCCATCAGCAGATGAATGGATTAGAAAACTGTGGTACATCTACACAATGGAATACTATGCTGCAGTAAAAAAGAAGGAATTCTTACTATTTGCAACAGCATGGATGGAACTGGAGAGCATTATGCTAAGTGAAATAAGCCAGTCAATAAAAGAAAAATACCACATGATCTCACTTATATGTGGATAATAAAGACCATTATAAAATGATAAACATAAACAAATACAGAGACAGAACAGCTTTGAACAGACTATCATCCTATAGCTGGAAGGCTGGGGAGGGTTGGGGGGGGAATTAAGAGATCAACTGAAAGACTTGCATGCATGCATAGGAGCATAATCAATGGACACAAGAAACTGGGGGTTAGGGAGGAGGGGGGAAGGGCAAGGGGAAAAATGGAGACCTACCTATCACTTGTTGTAATACTTTAAGCAATAAAAAAAAAAAGAAAAAGAAAAAAAAATCCTGGAAACAAATGACAATGGTAACATAACAATAAAAAGTCTATGAGACACAGTGAGAGCAGTCCTGAGAGGGAAGTTTGTAGCACTACAGGCCTACTTCAAAAAACAAAAAAAAAATTCATAATAAATTATCTAACCTTACAAGTTAAAAAATTAGATAGAGAGCAACAAGAAAATCCCAGAGTGAGCAGGAAGGAGATAATAAAAATCAGAGTAGAAATAAATGATATAGAGAAAAAAATACAAGAGATCAATAAACCATACAAAGGATACACAAGATTGATGAATTTCTAGCCAGGCTTAGCAAGAAGCAAACAGAGAGGAACCAAATAAACAAAATCAGAAGTGAAAGAAGTGAAGTAGCAACAGACACCACAGACATACAAAGGATTGTAAATAAATACTGTGAACAACTCTATTCCAAAAACTGAATAACCTAGACGAAATGGAGATATTTGTAGAAAGATGCAACCTCCCAAAACTCAACCAAAAAGAATCAGAAAATAAGAATAAGCCAATAACTAATAAAACTGAAGCAATGATAAAAACAAAACAAACAAAAAACAACTCCTGTGAAACAAAAGTCCTGGTCCAGATAGCTTCATAGGGGAGTTTTACCAAACATCCAAAGAACAAAAACTTACCCTCTTCAGACTATTCCAAAAAATTTAAGAGGCAGGCACACTTCCAAGCTCTTTCTGTGAAGCCAGCATTACCCTAATCTCAAAACAAGATAAAGACACTATAAAGAAAGAGAATTACAGGCTAATTTCACTTATCAACACAGATGCTAAAGTTCTCAATGAAATATTCGCAAATCATATCAAAAAATACATTAAAGAGATCATACACCAGGACCAAGTGGGGTTTATTTCAGGGATGTAAGGCTAGTATAATATCCACAAATCAATAAATGTGATACATCACATAAACAAATTGCAAGACAAAAATCACATGATCATATTAATTGATGCAGAAAAAGTATTCAACAAAAATCCAACGCCTTTTCTTGGTAAAAACTCTCAGCAAAGTGGGAATAGAGGGATCATACCTCTACATAATAAAAGTCTTATATGACAAGCTTACAGCCAACATCATACTCAATGAGGAAAACTAAAGCCTTTTCCCTTAAGAACAGGAACAAGAAAGGGATGCTCACTTTCACTACTCCTGTTCAACTAGTACTGGAAGTGCTAGCCATTGCCATCAGACAAGAAGAAGAAATAAAAGGCATCCAAATTGGAAAAGAAGTAAAACTGTCATTATTCACTGATGACATGATATTGTACATAGAAAACCTTAACGACTCCATTAAAAAACTACTTGATTTAATAAGTGAATTCAGCAATGTAGCAGGATTCAAAATTAACACCCAGAAAAATCTATATCTATGGCTTTTTTTTATAGGCCAACTACAGTCGCAGTGCACAGATTATGCACATTGAAAGGAAATCAATTAGAAGAAATATTTTAATATTGCTATTTGCATCTTACTAATGAAAAGAAAATAGGATTCTACCGAGGCTTCTATCTACCTACTCTAGGACTTCTGTGAGGTTCAAATAAGATGAGGCACGGAAAACACTTCACAAACATTTGGTTAAACTGTGAAATGTTTACTCCTGGCTATGAAGCAAGATAGATTCCTGGGCTGAAGAAACTCCAAGGAGGCTAGTCACTAGGGAGAGGAAGCAGGGCATTGGTATGTGATGTCATCACTCGGTGTCCACAGTGACTGTTTCCGGGCTGAGCTGGGCTGTGGGCTGCATTTTGCACCATGGGTTCTTGGCAGCATTGGCTGTGATTTGGTGGGGTGTAACTCTGGGTGGTATCAGGGGCTATGTCCTACATGGGAGAAGCCAAGTGTTGATTTATTGGTTCCAGGTCCGAGGTGCCACTTATTTTTAAATGGCCAGTGCATGTGATGGCAGCTCTTGCACTGAGCATCTGGCTCCTCGTGTTCAGTATGAATCATAGCTACTGGTTGGATGGTCAGATGGACACTTAGGCTTTTATATATAAGGATAATTAACTCACAGAAAGAGAAACTAAAAAACAATCCCATTTAACATTGTAACAAAAAAAATTAAGATATCTAGGAATAAACTTAACTAAGGAGGTAAAAGACCTTACTCTGCAAACTACAGGACATTGAAGAAAAGAGATAGAGGAAGATAAAAACAAGTGGAAGAATATCACATGTTCATGGATTGGTAGAATAAACATCATTAAAATATTCATACTACCCAAAGCAATCTAAGGATTCAAAGCACTCCCCATTAAAATACAAAGAGTGTATTTCACAGACTTAGAACAAACTCTCCAAAAATTTATGTGGAATAAAAAAAGACCCCAAATAGCCACAGCAATTCTGAGAAAACATAACAAAGTGGGAGTGATCACAATACCAGACATCAAGTTATATTACAAAGTCACTGTTCTCAAACTGCCTAATGGGCGGAAGAACAGACATATAGATCAGTGGAGCAGAACAGAGAACCCAGAAATCAACTCAAACCATTATGTGTAATTAATTTGACAAAGGAGGCAAGAGCATACAATGGAGTCAAGACAGTTTCTTCAATAAATGGTGTTGGAAAATTTGGACAGATATTTGAAAAAAAAAAAGAAATTAGACCACCAACTTACATCATACACAAAAATAAACTCAAAATGGATAAAAGACTTAAATGTACGATGGGAAACCATAAAAATCTTAGAAGAAACTACAGGCAGCAAAATACCAGATATAGCTCATGTTTACCAACGCATATCCTGGGACAATGAAAACTAAGGAGAAAATAAACAAATGAAAGTACATCAAGATAAAAAGCTTCATCCTAAGCAGTTTGGCTCAGTGGATAGAGCGTCAGTGTGCAGACTCAAGGGTCCCAGGTTCAATTCTGGTCAAGGGCATGTACCTTGGTTGGGGGCACATCCCCAGTAGGTAGTGTGCAGGAAGCAGCTGATCGATGTTTCTCTCTCATCAATGTTTCTAACTCTTTATCCTTCTCTCTTCCTCTCTGTAAAAAATCAATAATATATATATATATATATATATATATATATATATATATATATATATGATAAAAAGTTTCTGCACAGCAAAAGAAACCATCAACAAAACAACAAGAAAGCCCACTGCATGAGAGAACATATGTGTCAATATGACATCTAATAAGGGTTTAATATCCAAAATTTATAGGGAACTCATACAGCTTAACAAAAACAAAAACAAAAAAAAAGAAAAAAAGAAAGAAAAGAAAAACAATCCAATATAAAAAAAAAAATTGGGCAATGGATCTAAATAGACACTTGTCAAAAGTAAACATACAGAAGGCCAAGAGGCATATGAAAAAATGCTCAATATCACTAATTATCTGAAAGACCAAAATCTAAAAAACAATAAGGTACCACCTCACACCTGAAAGAATGGCTATCATCAACAAATCATTAAATGACAAGTGCTGGCAAGGATGTGGAATAAAGGGAACCCTCATACACTGCTGGTGGGAATGCAGACTGGTCAGCCACTGTGGAAAACAGTATGGAGTTTCCTCAAAAAATTATAAATGCATCTCCCATTTGACCCAGTAATCCTACCCTTAGGAATATATCCCAAGAAATGAGAAACACCAATCAGAAAGAACATATGCACCCTTATGTTTATAGGAGCACAATTTACAATAGCTAAGATTTGGAAACAGCCTAAGTGTCCATCAGCAGATGAGTGAATTAAAAAACTGTGGTACATCTACACAATGGAATACTATGCTGCTATAAAAAAGAAAGAACTCTTACCATTTACAACAGCATGGATGGACCTGGAGAGCATTATGGTAAGTGAAATAAGCCAATTGGAGAAGGATACTAATAAATACCACATGATCTTACTCATTTGTGGAATATAATTAACAACACAAACTGATGAACGAAAATATATCCAGTGATATAGAAGCATCGAACAGACTGTCGAAGCTCAGGGGGAAGATAAGGGAGGTTGGATGTGGTGGGGGAATAGGAGGGAAGAGATCAACCAAAGAACTTGTATGCATATAAGCATAACCAATGGACACAGACAATTGGGGGCGTGGGCTGCAGGCTGGGGCTGAGGGTGGGACAGGCTGGGAGAGGACAATGGGGGAAAAGGAGATGTATGTAATACTCTGAATAATAAATGTGAACATTCTGGTTACATAGCTAACTTCAAGTCCCTTAGCCAGTTAAGGACAAAATGAGCTGTTTTTTTTTAACATTTATTGGAGTGACATTGGTTAATAAAATTATATATTTGAGTGTAAAAAGAATCTGAAAACACTAGACTAAATACAGTTCAACACGATTCACAAAAAATAAAGAAATAAAATAAAAAATAATAATCAATGGGCAATATCTTGGGGTGAGGACAAAAAAAGAAGCCCAGTTCTCCTCCTGAAGAGAACTTGTGAAAGCTAGAGAATGAAGGTCTGAGCTCAGGTTTCCAGTTGACACTAGTAAGATTCTAGATGTGAAGGAAGCCTTCTTGGACTTTCCAGACCAGATCAACTGTCAGCCCAATATTATTGAGTCAATAGTAGTCATTTGAGTGCCCCCCAAATCATGATATATAATACTGTGGTGCTGTTTGAAGCCCCTAGGTTTTGTGGTAGTTACCAAAAAAGAAATATGTAATTGAGAATTTGGAGAGTAAATGATTCAACAACGCATTATAGAGTCATCACTTGGTTATTAGATTGCATTTCAGCGTATTCAACAATGGGCCCTGGTCAGCGTGGCAATGCTGTTGAAGTTCAGTGAAGGTTTCCAGTGAAAGCCCAGCAGGGAGCCTGCAGTCAGCAGTAATTCCCACCTCAGCAGGTAGTAAACAGACTTTGTGACAATCCCTCTTTTAACTTGATCAACAATATGGGCCTAATATTAATTACCTCTCTCAGAAAGGATTGGATATCATATTAAGCACATATGAGATTATTCTTACTAACAGTTGTTATGGGTTGAATTATGCTTCCCTTCTCAATTGTTATGCTGAATTTGTAGCCTTCATTCCCTTAAAGTATGACTTTATTTGAAAAAAAGAATGGTTGCAGATACATTTAGTTAAAATGAAGCTTACTAAATTAGGGCTGGATCCTAATTAAGTATGACTGATGCCTTATAAAATGGAAAATTTGGAGATAGAAACACATAGAGAGGAGCTAAAATAAAGAAGATAAGAAAATTATTGCCATCTACAATCCCAGGAAAAAGCCCTGAAACAGGTTCTTTTAACAAAGGCTTCAGAAATAGCCAGTGCTTTCAACAACTTGATTTTTGATTTCTAACCAGTTCTGTGAGACAATGGTCTATGAGTCATCTAGCCTGTGGTACTTCACTATGGCAGCCTTGACAAACTAATGGAGTAGTATTACCATTACCATATCTAAACTCACAGTGAAAAATTTTCCCACAAGTATCCAATGATTCATACAATTTGAAACATTCATTTCAGAAAAAAATGGTCTGTGTGCTACTAATTTTTACTAAACTGTAATCTACTTTAAGAAAATTTGCATCATAAAATGATAATGTAGAAAACATTATTTTAAAGAATTGTCAGTATCAGAGGGTTGTTGATTATATATATATTTGGAAGAGAGATCTTGGTATCACTTAATTCAAGTTACAATATGTGGTCAATACTGGGGTTTTTATCAGAACCTCACTTTTTAAAAGAGTATTTCAGAATAAGTTTGCAGGGCAAAGCAATCTTTTAAAAAATATATCATTGATGCTAGCATTTAATATAAAACATGTCTAGTTGGAATAGACCAGGAGACACATTAATTCCAACCAAAAAAATAATCTAATTTATCACTAATTGTAAAAACAATTGACAGAAAAATTGTCCAGCCTGCTGTCCTCATACTAACAGTGAAATTGCCATGGCTGTGACAACTCAATGATGTGAAAACAGTAGCTTGATTTAGCATTTTGACATCTTTGCATTAAGGAAACCCCTGAGAATAATAAAATACTTTAACAAGATGCCTTTTCATTTACTCTTGTTTTAAATTATCAAGCAGTGTATATAATAGCTTCATTGTCACATTAATTTTTGGGAAAATGTCAAAATACATGTACCATGTAACAAGACTTTGAAAAACCACATTTTATCAGCAACTAAGAAGCACACAAGAAGACTTCTGATTTAGGGATGAACGTAGAATCAGCAGAGATTCCACAACAGCTTTCAGCAAACAATTCTGGTGTTTTTCATATTAAAGTTCAACTGCTAGATCTTAACCTAAGTAACTTTCTTTTTCTTTCCCCTTCAGAATGGAAACAATTAAATTTATAACACAAAACCATCATTCTTTGCCAGGAAATGAATTTAAAGCTTCAATCTTTAAGCTTCTATTTATAAGATTAAAATTACCAACTCAATTTAATTAATGTATTCAACATATGTGGTGAAGTATTGAGGTAGAGGTTGGAATTCAGAGAAGGCCTCTTGATAGAAATGGATGATATAAAGGAACCCACCATGTAGTTCTAGGTAGTTAACTTTGTAAGTGAAGAGAATCCTATATAATAAAAGGGTAATATGCAAATTGACCCTAACAGCAGAACCACTGGGAATGACTGGTCACTATGACACACACTGACCACCAGGGGGCAGACGCTCAATGCAGGAGATGCCCCCTGGTGGTCAGTGTGCTCCCACAGGAGGAGGTCTGCTCAGCCACAAGCCAGGCTGTCAGCTGCCAGCACAGCAGTGGTGGCGGGAGCCTCTCCTGCCTCCTCAGCAGCGCTAAGGGTGTCCAATTGCAGCTTAGGCCTGCTCCCTGCTGGCAAGTGGACATCCCCCAAGGGCCTCTGGGCTGCCAAAGGGATATCTGGCTGCCAGCTTAGGCCTGAGTGCCCAGGGAATGGGCCTAAGCCAGAAGGTAGACATCTCCCGAGGGGTCCCAGATTGCTAGAGGGCACAGGCCATGCTGAGAGATGTCCCTGAGTGCACAAATTTTTGTGCACCAGGCCTCTAGTCTAATCTAATAAAAGAGTAATATGCAAATTGATCCTCACTCCATCACACCCACAAGCCACGCCCACAAACCATGCCCACCAACCAATCAGGAGCAAATATGCAAATTGACTCAACTAAGATGGTGGCATCCAGTGCACATCAGCCCTGCAACTGAAGTAGCCCGGACTGTTAGCCAGGCAGGTGGTGGGGGAGGTAGGGGGGGCTAAGGGGCAGAGCCATCAATCACAGGAACCTGGGAAGGGGTGGAGCCATCAATTGTGGGGGGTTTTGGGGGTCTTCTGCCCAGGCCTGCAGCCTTGGGCAGAGACCCCCCTGGCATGGGAAGGGGCAGAGCCAGCCACCATAGGGGTTTGGGGGTCTTCTGCTCAGGCTTGCATCCTAGGCGCACCAGGCCTCTAATATTAAATATAAAGTCTATGAGGTGAAAAATGCTTAGATATTTGAAAATGAACATGATGGGAAGTTTGTGGTTGGAGAATGATTGAGTGTGAGAATGTCAGGTGGGGACATCAGAGACATGAAGTGAGACCCAATCATGCATCTGACCTCATCCTGCAGCATCTACCTAATTATTATATTTATTTAACAACTAGGATACAGACACTTTATAATGTTTATGAACTGTTAACGTTGCAAAGATAGGAAAGATCCCTCGTACCCCAAAGGACAAAACAATTCATTATTATTTAATGAGAAACCTCTTATGAGATCATTTCAGTTGTGCCACTAATTTTATACTAGTGGGCAGCAGCTCAGTTAACATATACTGAATTCATGGTCTCTATCTTTTAAATAGGGGGCTGAATTATATTATTGTATTTATTTTTCAACTCTAGAAATTGATGAATATAGATAATTATCCTTCTGTAGATTGAAACAATAATCTAAATTCACCAAGAAAAAGTATAGGAGGAATAAGTGGAACCACAGTGGTCTTCACATTTTTAAATTACATATAAGTTGAGGGAGTGTTAAAATACTCTGAAAATACCTGGAAGTGGTAACTACTGTTAGGTTTTAGAAAATAAAATATTCAATAAAAAAAATCACATATCATAGATATCTAGTACTCTCTGATTTAAGGCACAAAGGCTCAGTTTGTATCTAATTTTTTAATTTCTCTAATACAGTGAATTTCTTTATGATATTCTCAAATATTTCACTTATTATTAATAATACACTGTAGCCCTATAATTTTTTAAATTATAATTCATGTGCTATAAAATTTAACATTTTAAGTTTAAAATTCAGTGGTTTTAGTATATTTACAAAGTTGTGCAACCATTACCACTACCTAATTTCAGAATATTTTCATCCACTCAAAAAGAAATCTCATGTCTATTAGCAGTCACTTCTATTCCCCCTTTACCGCATCCCTAGGCAAACACTATTCTGATTTTTGTTTCTATAAATTTTCCTACTATGGGCATTTCATATAAAAGGAATCAAATTATATGGGGCAGTGCTTTTATATGGTTCCTTTCATTTGGCATACTTTTCAAAGTTCATCCATGTTCTAGCATGTATCAGTACCCCATTCCTTTTTAGCTGAATAATCTTTCATTGTATGGCTATTGCACATTTTATTTATCTATTTTCCAGTTCATGGACATTTGCATTGTTTCTACTTTTTGGCTATTTTACCTAATAATAGACAAACATGTAAATTGACCATCCCTTCGCTATGCTCACCAGCCAATCAGGAAAGTATGTAATTAACCCAAAAAAGATGGTGGTTAATTTGCATATGTAGGTGCAAAGCAGAGGAGTGGGAGCAGCGAAGACCGAAGGCTCCGGGGCCAGAGACAAGGCCTGGGTCCTGGGTGCTGGAGGAAAACTGGTGCTGGCAGCCAGGGGAAGGGAACACCTATTGCACAAATCTCTTCGTGCAACACTAATAAAAGAGAAATATGCAAATTGACCATAATGTCATGATGCCCACCAGCCAATCAGGAGTGATTACGCAAACTAACCCAACAAAAATTGGGAATAATTTGTATGCACAGGCACCTAGTGGCCCGCAGTGTGGCGGGATGCTTGTGTTGTTGCCATGATGATGACACAAGCATTCTGCACCGCCCCAGCCACGCCTGACCTCTGGGTAGTGTGGGAAGGTGGACAAGGGGCTCGGGCCAGAATGAAAGCAGAAAGGCGGCTCTGGACCAGAGCGAAGGCGGTGCCAGCAGCCAGGGGAAGGCAGGCCCATTCTCACACGAATCTTCATGCATCAGGCCTCTAGTTATAAATAATAATATAAACACTTATCTACAAGTTTTTGTGTAGACAGGTGTTTTATAGGAGTAGGATTACTGAATCACATGCTAACTCTACATTTGAGTTTTGAGGAACTGCCAAACTGTTTCCAAAGCAGCTTTACTATTTTACTTTCCCACCAGCAATATCTGAGGGTTCTGATGTTGCCACATCTTTGCCAACACTCTAGAGTATTTCTGAATTAATTACTAGACTTGTTTTGGAAGAGAGGAGAGATGAAAATTTTTCAGATCACACGACATTGGAATTTGAATGTAAAGAAATTTTAAATGAACTATTTTTTAATTATTGTTGAATTTATTTAGGTAACACTGGTAAACAGAATTATACAGGTTTCAGGTACACAATTTTATAACACATTGTCTGTATACTATATCGTGTGTTCACCACACCAGTACCTGTTAAGTATCCTTTAGTCTAGCTGTTTATAAAGTAAGTCTCCTTTAAGATAAGTGCAAAGATGCAAGGCATATGAATTTTGTTATAGATTCTTATAGCATATTTTATTTGTAATATATTCAGAATAGCACTTTATACCTTTTTTAATAATTCAAAGACATCTTATGTATCTGATATTCTATCTAAGGGAAAGACAATTTATAGCTGATGCCTATCCTGTCTCAGAATGAATGGATATGACATGATGGTGTAAATATAACATGATGAAACAGAACAAGATTGGCACCTAGTGCTAGACTCAGGGCAGGAGTGAGGATGTAGGTTAGGCTTGACTGCCGAATAGCATTACTTTAACCTTAGTGTATTATAATCTGTTCTTTCTCAGGTATATGATGAGCATCACAAAGAGAAAACCTACAAAGATGCTTCCACAAGAGTGAATGACCCTGAAAAGGCAATCGTAAGAGATTCAAAACTCCAGAAAATAGTCTTGGGGACATTTGAAAAATAGTGACTAGCTCCCTGGGGTGGAATGAGAATTTCCAGCAGTGCTTCAATCCTAGGTTGGGGCAGGGGTCATGCAGGAAGCAGCCTATCAATGATTCCCTCTCATCATTGATGTTTCTATCTCTCTCCCTCTCCCTTCTTCTCTGAAATCAATAAATATTAATTAAAAATTAAAATGTGAAGTATTGTAGCTTCAGCCAAGTTTTAATGCCCCATGGGAGCTGGTTGTGTTCTGTCTGCCAGTTCTGGGTTTTCTGCTGGTATTTAGGTGCTAACTACTGTCAGGCACTGTATTTTGGGCTTTCAACACCCTGCATGAAGTTCCAAGTGATCCACCCATCCTTTGCTTGTGTCTGTCTCTACAGGCCTTGGCTGCAAGTAGGTGGGGTCAATCTGCCCCCTTTGCCTAGCTCGCTTGGCTCAGTGGATAGAGATTAGCCTTTGGACTAAAACATCTGACGTTTGATTCCAGTCAAGGGCACATGCCTGGGTTGCAGGCTCCATCCCCAGTAGGGGATGTGCAGGAGGCTGTCAGAGAAAGAGGAAACAAAGTTATCTGCAAGGGATATCCCGTTAAACTACCAAATGATTTCTCATCAGAAACAAATCAGGCAAGAAGGGAATGGAATGAAGTAAACAAAGTGATGCAAAGCTAAGCACTGAATCCAAGCATACTCTATCCAACAAGGCTCTCTTTCTAAATTGAAGGTGAAATCAGGAGCTTCACAGACAAAAAAAAAAAAAAAAAAAAAATGCTAAGGGATTTTAATCACCACCAAGCCAGCAATGCAAGAAATGCTAAAGGGAATGTTGTAAAAAGAAGAAATAGAGAAGAAGGAACACAGGCCTAAAAAATAAAAATGGCTACAAATAAGTACTTATCCTATCTAATAAAAGAGAAATATGCAAATTGACCATCACAAGATGGCTGTCCCCATGTGGTCAAAGATGGCTGCCATAAGATAGCCAGCAAGGGAGGGCAGTTGGGAGGGACCCAGGCCTGCAGGGGAGGACAGTTGGGGGGG
>PVJC01020138.1:0-29468 GCA_004026665.1 Murina feae
GCCTCCTTTGTCAAATATTAATTGAGCATATTGGTTCAGGTCGATTTCTGGGTTCTCTATTCTATTCCATTGATCTATATGTCTATTCTTGTGCCAGTACCAGGCAGTTTTGAGAACAGTGGCTTTATAATACAGCTTGATATCTGGTATTGAGATCCCTCCTACTTTGTTCTTCTTTCTCAGGATCGCTGCAGCTATTTGGGGTTTTTTTATTCCAGATGAATTTTTGGAGAGTTCATTCTAGGTCTGTAAAATATGCCATTGGTATTTTAATGGGGATTGCGTTGAATTTATAGATTGCTTTGGGTAGTACTGGAAAGTCTCTTTTTAAAGCCTCCAAGTTGATGCTAGTCTAGTTAAGATATATTTGGGAGAATGCATTGCTTTCATTCTTGAAGCATTTTCTGAGCCTCAGTTACACTGTGAAGACTCTAACTAGTTAGTAGTAAGTTCCTAATGGCGCTGGTTGCATCGGTCAGGTTGGCCCGCCAGCTGCAGGGGATTGGGACTGAGGGAGCTCACGCACTGAGTGGGTGGTGAATGTCTCTATCACACTATTTGTTTTTAGTCGTGAGAAAAAAAGGGCTTTGGGACACACAGGGTCAGAGGTGAGAGGCACCTGACTCAGCCTCAGAGTAGATCCCACTTTAGAAACCTTTAAACTTCCCCAAATATGTGGTCCTCACTACTCCGTTTTCAACACACACCCTTCAAATTTGTATATTCTCAAACCCTGACCATTTCCACTTGTGAAAGTTTTCGTGATTCCTGATACTCACCTGATCCAACATTGTCACGGTAGTTGTTACTTCAGGGTAATAAATACATGAAGTTATCAACACATTCATGTCGCCGATGCTGACCTGGTTGTAGGGTGTAAACTGGGAAAAGAAACAGAGGTGGCCCCTGCTGATATTCTAGTGGGAGGGTAGCCATGACCATCAGTTAGTCACCTCTTTGATAGTCTGGATTTCACTGGGTCTTATACATCCAAAGTTGGGCATGAAAGCCTGGTTAAAGTGATACGTTCTACTCCTACTTTTATTTCAAAGATTAACATAACACTTTGATAACCTTTGGGTTTAACATCCTTTGATTAGGGCAAGAGTCCTTCATTAAAGGACTCCTAATCACCCCAGAAGTTACCATAATGTCTAGTAGCTGAGAACAGAAGTGTTGATAAAGGTACTATATATGAATCAGTTGGCAGATTCACCTCCACACCCAAACACGCTAGGAGAGAGTTCTGGGAAGTGAACTATCCTGTTGGGTGACTCACCTTCAGACTCCAGAGCTCATCCACAACGGCACCTGTGTCTGCTTTCCTCGGCCATCGCCCAGCCACTGCCAGCAGAAGCGTGCGCATGACCCAAGCATAAGCACCTTCCCAAGTTTTGCAGCAGGCACCTTGCTTGTCTCATGCTAATCCTGTCCCTGGCAGCACCAACCCTTACTGAGGCCCAGGACCTACAGAAGAGCACATGTGGTCCCAGCCTGGGAGCCCTCACAGCTGAGCCAGAGGACATGACTCACAGGGAAAGTAGAAACTCAAGGTAGTATGGCCTGGTGCCTAAGGCCAACTTCAGACCGGAGTGGACAGCACTCCACAGCCTCGAAAGGAACCCAGGCAAGTTGAGATGATGGGAACAGTGTTTTCACCAAAGGAAACATGCGCAGAGGCAATAGGGTGAGATGGGAATATCATGGCTTTGGGTCTGGATGTGTGTGATCTTAGCAAGTTATACAACCTCTCTGGGCCTTGTTTCCTCATTTGTTAGGTACTGATTGAGCCAAAATGTGTAAAGTGTCTACAACAGTGGCCTCACATGGGGGAGGGGTGCTCCATAAACAGTCATCAAGATTGTTCCTGCAGCCCAGCCAGCCTGGCCTGGTGGTTGAGCAACTACTTATGAACCAGGAGGTCAGGGTTCGATTCCTGATCAGGCCACATACCTGGGTTGTGGGTTTGATCCCCAGGAGGGGGCGTGCAGGAGGCAACCAATCAATGCCTTTCATCATTGAAGTTTCTCTCCCTCTCCCTTCTCTGAAATCAACAATCATATTTTTTAAAAAAGAAAAAAGATTGTTACTGTAGCCATCAACACATTTTTTGCGGGAAACGAGTAAACTCGTCATATTGCTTTTTATACCAAAGCGCGGGACGAGTTTTTTCCAAAAACGATGAGTAGAGACAGATTCTGTCAAATATGGAGGGCCTGGCATTTCAACAACAAAAATGTGCAAGACAACTCAGACTTTGCAAAGTCAGACCATTATTGGATTTCTTTCTTCCATTACGATGCGATTTGGCGGGAAAATACCTGATTACAAAGTGATTTATTAAGGAATGAGGATGGGCCGGCTGAGCTGGCTTCCGTCCAAGGTCAACCTTTCACTTTTGTACTTCCAGGCAGTGAGCAGCAAACCAGCGCAGTTGCCACCCTGCTTCCCACACCCTGCTGCACCCAGAACAGAGCCACTCCTTGGACCACACCTGGTGGAGTACTTGGCAAGCATGCCCTCCCCAGCATGTCCCAGGCCCCACCCCTCTTCAGGGCTCTAAGCCAGGGGGTGGGGAGCTATTAAGGATCAAGGGTATTGATTGTCAGCCCCACCCTAACCAGGATCCTTACTGTTACTCCTTGCCCAGTCTCCGGCACATACAACCCGTCCTCCACAGCTGTATCAGATGAACTGCATTAATTCCCTCTTGCTCATGTTACCTCTCTCCTCAGGCACCTCTGCTACTCACCGTTCTAGCCTTGGTTGCACAGTGGAAGCCTCTGGGGACCTCTTAAAATCCCACACCCAGGTCCAGGCCACACCCAGACCAACTCTCAGATTCTCTGGGAGGGAGGACCTCGCCCTCCCCCACTCCCATCAGTGGTTTTTAAAGCTCTGCAGATGATTGCAATGTGTGCACAAGGCTGGCAGCCACTGCAATGGCTCCCTATTGGGCCTGGGATTGGGTGGTTAAGAGGAGGGACTAGCCAGCACAATACAATGATTGCGATCAGCAGCGCCACCATCCCCCTTGGAGCTTGTTAGAAGGCTCACCTGATTGGAGCCTGTGTTTTACCAGATCCCCGGGGATTCCCACACACTGTCAAGTTTGAGAAGCACTGGCACCAGCTCTTACTCAATGCTCACAGTAGTCCAAGTGCGGTGCCTGGTGTTTTACACACACATCTCCTTCCATCCTCACAGCCTCTCAGCTATTAGCACCCCCTCTGACATACAAGGAAGCACCTGCCATTCATTGACAAATCCTTAGCACCTACTCTGAGGGAGGTTCCGGCTGGAGACTGGGGGTGAGGGGGAAGCTCCCCTGCTGGAGAAGAGCTCAGAGGCCAAGAGGGTGTGAATGTCAGCATCAGCTCTTACCAGCTCCGCGCTGGTAAGACCTCCTTAGCCTCTGGGAGCGCCAGTTTCCTCTTATGCAGACCTAGTCACACGCACAGGGCTTCGTGACTTTCCTAGGCAAGTACTCTCTCCACAGCCTGGATCTAGAATGGCCGCTATTGTTATAAATAAAAATGCTCCCAGGTGATAGGAGAGGTAGGTGGCGGGGATGAGAGGGAGGTGAGCGCTAAGGCGGTGATGCACAGGAGCCTGGTGGGGGAGACCGAGGTGTGGACAAGGCTGCTCCATTCTCGCACTTCCTGACCCCATCTCCCGGGATCCGGCTGGTTCACCCCACTTTTCTGAAGCGTCTATGAGTCTGGGCTGAGACCACTATTAGCCGCATGAGACTGAGCCCAGATCTCACCCTCTGTCCCCTGAAGCCCTTTGTGCTCCGTGAGACAATAAGCCTAGCAGCCCCTTCAATCGGCGCTTGGTTCCCGGTAAGTCAGCCCCGGCGCCCCAACCTTTGCAGGGGGGAGCGCGGCCCCGCGGCGCCCCCTTCCGGCGGAGCGAGCCACGGCAGCGGGCCCTGGCGGGCGCCGGGTGCCAAGAGAGGTGCGGAAACGCACCCAGAGAGGCGGCTGAACCCCAGCCCCGCGCGGCCCTGGTCCCGCGGGGTGGGGCCTGGCAGTGGAATTGCGGCCAGGGGCCGCGCGGGGGCCTGAGGAATCGGTTTAAGGGGTTCGCGTTCCTCCGAGGGCACCATTGCTTCCTGTAATTTAATTTCCTCTCCTGAAAGCATTGCTAATTAAATCCTTTCTCCGGTGAGCCGCGTCCCCCCTCCTGTTCATTAATTACGCAGCACGTGCGAGGGGACTCCTCGCCTCAGCTGCCAGGCTGGCTGGGGTGGGTGGGCCTCGCTGCCAGCTCCGCTGGCTGCGTCCTGGCTTGGGTCTCGTAGCTCTCAGCACCTGGACCGGGCAGGCAATCCTCAAAGGCTAAGCAAAAACGGACACCCCTTCCCCCACGCCTGGGGACCTCTGCGGCTCGGAGTCCATCAAAACCAAACACACGTGCTTTCACCTCCTCTGCCTTCCCAGCTCTCCAATCATACCCTTCCCTCCCGCCTTCCCTCCTGTGGCCACAGCACGGTGCTCTCAGCAGGTTTGCCAGACTGGACCCAGTGGCTATGGAAGGTCACACAGCCTCTTAGGGCATAGTGGGGACTAGAGCTCAGACCTCCCGAAGCTTAGGCTCTCAGGGATCACCAACTCACATGCCTCCAGGGACCAAACTGGGAGTAGCTCTCTGTAAACAATGGGGAAGGGTGGGGTCTGTGGCAAAGTAGAACAAAATAGAACTTCCCCTTTGGGGAGTTATTCAAACAATGTGCCCCATTGAAGGCCAAGAGTGTCCAATTCTTGGTAAGTCTAAGAGGGAGTCTAGTACCCAAAGATGGCAGTGACTTGTCCAGGGTCACGCAGGGACTCAATGGCCGAACCACTGGACACTCTGGACTCACAGTATGGTGATGCCACTTAATCAATAGGGATACGTGACCCCCCCCCTTCAGTTCTTCCCATCAGGGGCTAGTTTTTACCCCATGCTGGGGGAGTTACCCGTGCTGGTATCCCTCCCACCAGTCATGCAGGGCCCCCATTCTCTTCAGAGTCCACTCAGGTCCCCCCAGAGGGGCCTCTCTATCTAAACCTTCCCATTCAGACCACTTCTGGTCCAACCCTCAGTGTCAGGCAGAAAAAGTGACAGCTCAAGCAAATCCCTCCCAGAATTTGAAAGGAAGAGTTTGGGGGAGGGAAGCAATGCTATTTTTAAGGAGATATTAATGGTGGGGATTTCAGGCATCATAAGCAAGACAGAACGGGGGCATTCGGGGACAGGGAGTCTGGGGAGGAGGTCTGCCTCCTCTCTGGAAGGCCTCGCAGCTCTCGCTCTCCTCTCCGCTGCTCTTGGCTCAGGGTTCCAGGTCAGTGCCCTGCTCCCAGCCTGCAGAGCTTTGTGCCGAGGCTGCCGTCAGTGGGGAGGACACGAACATAGATCCCGCTGCACCAGCCAGCCCTCTGTCCCCCCTCCCCCCAGAGGCTTCTCTTTTCTCAAATGTCCTAGAGGAGCTTTGGCAGATATTTTTCTCCTCTAAGCCCACTCCATTTTAGGGTCTTGGGTGCCTCCCATGTCCTGGTTTCTGGAGGGTGGCTGTGCTCAGCTCTCTGGCAGTGTCTGGCCCCCTTCTGCAGGCACCCTTACACTGCCTGGGAGGGAAGCAGCCCCAAATAGCTCAGCTCTTTTTCTCTGGCCAGGCATCTACCTTGAGCCCTGGGGTAGAATCTCCAGCATGGATTGTCCTCAGGCCTCCACAATCAACCTCTGAAGAAACTGCTTCACACAAGGCAACCTGCCCATTATCATCAGCCTGGGAGGGACCAGATACATCTTGTAAACCCTGAAGCCAGCCTGTTTGCATCTGCAGAGTCAGTCATCTTATGCAGCTGACTGTTAGCTCTGTGAAGGCTGCAGAGGCTGAGCCTCATTCCTTTCTCTGTACCCGCCAGTGCCTACTGCATAGTAGGTGCTCAATAAACACATCAGGATGGTGGGATTGAATGAATGAATCAATGAGTTGAATGAAAACTTGAGTCCTTGTTACTTTTCAGCAGGGCATTGATTGGGTGCCTACAATAGTCCAGAATAGAAAGATAGTCTATCCCTGGCTGGTGTGGCTCAGTTGGTTGAATGTCATTCTGTGCACTCAAGGGTTGAGAGTTTGATTTCCAGACAGGGCACACACTCAGGGGTTTAATCTCCAGTTGGGACAACCAATCAATGTTTCTCTCTCTCTCTCTCTCTCTCTCTCTCTCTCTCTCTCTCTCTCCATTCCTCTCTCTAAAATACATTTAAAAAAACATCCTTAAGTGAGGATCTAAAATTTTTTTAAAAGAAAGAAAGATAGTTTAGCATCTGGGTTCACATGGTAAACCCAGGAGCATACAGCCTGAGTTCGAATCCCAGCTCTGCCAATTACTAGCCATGAGGCTTTGGGCAAGTTATGTAACATCTCTGTGCCTCAGTTCCTTCACCTGGAAAATAGGAGTAGTGACAACAAAGCATACTTCAAGGGTTGCTATGAGAATAAATACTTAATAGAGGTAAAAAAATAAATAATAATAAGTAACAATTAATACAGGTGAAGTGTGTGTATGACAAGGGCCTGGCATGGAGTGAGTTCAGTAAATGTTGATCATTATTACTCATGGTTGAATTATAGCATCAACATCGTTTTCTACACTATGTGCTAGGTATGGGGGAAACTGGAGGATTCCACCATCACCTTCCCTGCCCTCCAAGGTTTATAGTAGAGCAGAGAGATGGAACCCACACAGGAGGGAGTCAGAACAATAGATTGCTGCCGCGTGTAGGGGAAGACTCCCCACGGGCTGGACCTGGTGAGGAAAAGCTCTGTGGAGATAGGGATAGAGAGGGGATGGGAGAGGCAGAGGCTGAAGGAGGAAGTATGTTGGGGCCACCAGGTTGTGGGCTGGAGATGTCTACCTGTGTGCAGAGGGCCTCGCCAGTCAGGATGGGGGGATTATACTTTGTGAAACGCTATCCCTGTTTCAGTCTTCAGCGTTTCAGCTCTACTCTACACCTGGAAGCCATGATGGTAGAAAGTTTCCTCCCAACCCCATTTTCTGAAGCTTTTCTGCCTGGCCAACTCCTATTCATCCTGCATGAGTCTGGCGTCTCCTCCTCTGGGAAGTCTTTCAGCCTACTCACGGCCAGCCAAGCGAGTGCTCCCCTCCGGGCTTTCATAGCACCCTTCCTTCTCCCTCCCATCAGCCCCTGAACCTTAACCCTCTATAATTGGTCCTTTTCCCCACAAGGTCAGGTAATAAGTCTCATTCATCTTTGAATTCCTTGTTCTTGGCCTCATGCCTGGCATCAATGAATGTTTGAGGAATGAATTGAGGAGCTGGGCCAGCACCACCCACAGAGTGAGGAATGAGGGTAGAGGCAGAGGCCAACACCAAGGCAGCTGAGTTACCCCAGACATCCCCAGCCCCATCAGTAGGCTCACCCTGGCTGGTGTCCAGGTCCAAGGTTCTGCCTCACTTCTAACTCATCTCAGACAGGGAAGGATGTGTTGCTCCCTCCCTACACATCCCCTCCTTTTCTCCCCATCAGGAGTGGCTGCCTCCCTGAGAGCATGCCCAGAGACAGGGCAGGGGGGGGACCAGGGGGCCAACAAGACCAGTTAGAAGACAGAGGGTTCAGAGAGGAGACAGGGCACTTAGAGGACCAAATGTATAAAATAACAAAGTCAACCATATTCTTAGGAAGGAGGTTGGCTAAAAGATGACCCCAGGGACCTAAGGCCTGGCTTCCTCATTATAGTGGAGGGGAATGTAGTTCAGGTATCTTTCAGTTCATCCTTCTCTCGGATGGCAGTTCGTATTTTGCCTAATCTAGGGCATGGGCCAAAGCAGAGTGCCCACTTTCCAGATGGGAATACTAAGGCACTGTAAGGCCCTCGAGTACAGAGTTGTCTCATCCATCTCTAGCCCCACAATGTGCAGAGCACAATGCTGGGCACGTGAGGGGAATGAGAGACGGAGCTGTGTATTCATCTGGTCAGTATGTATTGAACACCTACTACATGCTGACCCCTTGCTAGGCATCCAGGATACAATGGTGAATAAGACAGGTGCCTCTGCCTGTGGAGTGTAGACAGCCCATGCTCTAGAATTCGCTGAGCACTAGCTGAGCATTAGGGATTAGCCACAGCTCCATTCATATCCCACCACCTGCCCCTGCATATCAGGGAGCTGCTGCCCATTGGTGTGTGTTCAGGGAATGCAGGCTCTGGCCTAGGCTGAAGGTTGTTCAACAGCCCAAGTAAAATCAGCATCTTGCAGCTGCGTATCTATCAACTCAGGCCTATATATCTTTAAGATGCATCAGAGGTCATGCCCATTCACCTGCTCAGGGACCACTTCCTGCAGGGCTTAGCCCCCTCCCTGCTGTCCCCAGGGCTGGGCAGCCCAAGGTCTCCAGGTGTTGATGGTAGGGGCTGGGAGAGCAGGGGGCCCTGGCTGGTCCTCAGGAGTGGTCAGCCCTTGTTGTGTTGGAAGATCAGTGGATTCTTCATTCTCCCTCCACCTGTCCTCTGACATGGAAAGAGGTGAGAGGGGAGGAGGAATGGGAGAAGCGGAAGTAAGTTCCAGGTTAGACGGTCCATCCCTGGTCCCATGGGTTCACAGACCCCAGCACTGTGGACCTGCTACCGACCACACCCACAACCCTGACCAATCACAATGGGTTCTGGCTGAAAGAGTGGGGCAGGGTCTGGGGGTCCTGCACAGATGCCCTTTTAATCGCTGGGTTATGCGGTGAACCAGGGCCCCAGGGGAGGAGCAGGAGAACCTGGGGCAGCAGCAGTCTAGACAAAGATGATGTACCCACTTGAACAGAAGTATTTTTGATCCTGACCTTAAATATTTTAATAGCTAGTATGACTGTGTCAGTACATTCCAGCCCTGCTACCAACCACAGTGCCCATATGATCACATCAAATCCAATTTAAAACCACATATTTTATTGATGTTCTTCATCGACAATGCAGGGTCATGTATACAAGTGCTATTCAAGTCCCACAGCTGGCAACTTCCCCCTCGCTACGCCCCCCCCCCCACCTGCCCGCTGTCCAATCTGCCAGGAGCCCACCTTCTGCAGGTCTCCCTTTGGCTTCCTCCCCCAGTGTCCAGCCTCACAGTGCCGAGGCTCCAGGAGGCTGCAAATGGCTGGGCTGGCTTCCAAGCTTGAGCTTGGGGGTCAAGAGAGAACCAGGGTCACCCAGGCCTCGCCCCTACCCTTCCATTCCCACTACCCAAGTATGGCCAGAACGAGGGTGAGGATGCCCCCCAGTGACTTCTCCATCCAGCAGCCTGCACTCTCCTTCAGCTCTCTCTGCCATATCTTTCCTCTCCAAGTGACCTGCCCTGCTGACCACCAAGATGGCAGAGTGACCGTTTTTCTGGGGGTGGGAGTCAGTGCCTGGATGACAGTGACAAGTTGCCCCCGGTGGCAGGAATCTCATTATCTTGATCACTTCTGTGTATCAGTACCTGGAAGAGCACATACTTGGCACTAAATAAATACATGTAGGATGCATAAATGAAGGGATATGGGAGGAAGTATAAGCGGATGGAGCCATTACTACATTAGCCCTCTAGGGGGCATTGAAGGCAGGACCAAGGTAAAGTCCTTCCACGCTCCGCCCAAGAACTCAGGGTGTTGTGTAGCAACAGTTGGGGTTGCCATGGCCACCAGCTGGGCACTGTAGGATGTGGGTTTCAGCCCTGCTGCCTGCATGGATGGCAGATTGGCCTTGGGACCCAGTCAGGAGGGGGCACATGTGTTGTCCCCACTCCCTCATATGCCCCAGGGGTCTGGTTCTCTGGGTTCCAAAACACACAGTCAGTCAGATAACAGCGCTGGTCTGGCAATTGCACCCCTATATTCTGGTCTCCCCATTCCACAGCCTCAACTCTCCCAATCTTCCCCTTCTGAGTTGAGCATGACCTTCAAGCTCTGCTCTCCCCATCACTGTCCCCACCTGCCCCTGAACTGCTCCATCTCCCTGTCCTCAAATGCCAATTGCCTTAACTAGCATTAGCACCCAGGTAGATCTGTCTCTGCAAAGACTCTCTCCTCAGTGGCTGGGTGGGACCCTGAAAGTTTGCATCATCATTTTAAGACTCCTCCATGCCCATACCACCTCCTTGAAAACAAACAACTCCCTACAAGTCATCTGGACCTGGCGATCACAAAGCGGACATGGAGTCCTGGTGGGAGAGATATTCCCTTCCCTAAGCCTGTGCAGGGGTTCTTTCCCGGCACACCTGCTAGATGACTGCCTGGTCCCTGCTGAAATACCCCCAGTTTGGGGCACTCACTACCTCCCTGGGAAGCCATCCTAACATTGAACAGCTTTAGCTGCCAGAATGTCCTTTATACGGGGAAGAAATGAACCCATTTCCTTTTTTCTTTCTCATTCTTCAAATATTCCAGCACTCAGCCTCTGTGTCACCCTCTTTCTTCTCCCCTAAGCATGCTCTCTCTCTCTTTCTCACACACACACACACACACACACACACATCCCCTTCTATATGGTTATGTAGTCACATGCCTACCATTTATAAGTATGCCCCCTTCCCTTCTCCCTTCTCCTTCCTTTCCCAGCATCTAGCAAAGGCTGGAAGAGTGCCAGGGAAAGAAAGCGTCCAGCCAGGTCCTGGACTGGACTGGGTGGCCAGCTGGAGTAGGTTGCACAGGGGACAGCAGCTGGAACGGAAACCCCAGACCACTGGCTGCTGCATCCCAAAGAAAGCGCCTTGCAACTTGGGGGTGAGGTGGGCAGCAAGCTACTGAGTTCTTTTGCCCTCTCACTGCCCACAATTCCTCAGAGGGGACGAGGACACTCCCCCTCCTTTCCGAACCTCCCTGGCAGTTGGCAGAGCAGACTTGGTAATTTTAAACACTTTGTCATTTTAAACAGTTTTGCCAGACTTCAGGTCCCAGGGAGTATCCTGTCAGCAGCAAGAATTCATTCCCTACTCCCCACATGGGGCTTAGAGGGCGAGATCCAGCAGATGGCAGTGACCAGTGACGAGAGGAGACACGGCAGAGGGAGTGGACCAAGTGGGCAGAGGGGCAAAGAGCCGCCCCAAGGAAAAGAAACAAAAGCGGAGGCCTCCTAACACCCACCTGGCTGGCCCATGGAGAGTGTGGTGATGCCTGGGTGGCCATGTTTCCTCCTTGTCGTTGATCCACCTGCCAGTGCTGTTCTCTGTGTCACAGACCAGGGTGGGTGCTAGGACATTCTCCATCCAGGTGTAGTGGGTCTTGGGTGGGAACGAGGGTGCCATGGTCTCGGGTTCAGGAGGAGTCAGACACCGAGAGAAATGATGGGCGTTCCTGCTACTTGTCCCGCTGCTTGGAGCTCTCACCTCCGACGTTGAACATGGGGACCAGCAGGCCCAGCAGCCACCGCTTCCCGAACACCTCCTGCAAGTTCTTGCGCCAGGGCCCGGCCCTCGCCGCCACCCCCTTCCGCGCCTGGTGGCGGGTCTGCCCCCGGAGGATCAACAGCAGCTGATGGCAGCAGAAGCCGGCGCAGGCCAGGCCGATGGCAAACCAGAGGTAGAGCATGAGGATGACGAACATTTCAGAACCGAGGACAGCTCCTGCAGGGGTGGGGGCGGGGAAACACCAGCATCGCTTTACACCCAGGCCACGTTCGGGCCTGCCGTCGCTGCAGGCGCTTTCCGCTTGGAAGGGAGGAAGATTAATGAGATGGAAGCGATATTTTATAGCAATCTCAGCGCCGCAGCGGCGGGGAGGAAGGATAAACTAGTTGCCCTAACTTTTTCTTAGTGCTGACGGCCAGGGGAGAGCTGGGGGTGTTGGGGAGAAGGGAAGGAAGCTGCTCTGGGCGGCGCCTAGATACTAACATCCCTGAGATGCCCGTCTTTCTCTGCCTTCTCTTTCTGGTCTGGAAACAGGGAGAAGGGCTTTTTCTAGGAGGAGAGAGGGCTGAGCTGAGGGTGCTAGAGAGGGAGCTGGCGCCTGGGCAGCCGGCTACACTGAAGGACCTGCTGCCGCGGAGCAGGAAGCATCAGCGGGAGGGCTCGGGAAGGTGACAGTGTGATGGGGAGCAGGGCCTAGTCATCAAGAAGAATAAGTAATGAGCTCCCAGGGCAGCACAGAGCTCCAACGGGGGGAATAAAACAGCCAGTAGTGTTAACCAGAGGACAGTGTGGCCAGCAGAACACTCCGCCAGAGCTCTCCTGTCAGTCAGAGCTTGCTAAACCTGGAAGAGGTTCCCAGGTCACTAATCCCGCCTCCTGCCTTGGGCGGGACCTCCTGTAAATATCTCTAAACAAGCCCTCTCTATTACTAGGTTTTATACGTCATCTGAGTAAGAGATCCCACACTCTTCTTCAGAGTAGGGGTGGTCAGTCCACGCTAAGTTTGAATCTCCCAGCTCTGTGGTCTCACACACGTTTCTTAACTTCTCTGAGTTGTAGTTTGCTCATCTGTAAAATGGTTCCATAGGGTTGCACGATTCAGGGAAATTGTGTGCAAAGTGGCCAACTTTCTGATTCACACGCAGCACAGTGCTCCGTGCTGAGGAGATTTTACCCAAAAAGATCTCAACATTAACTCCTTTTAGACCATCAAGCTTTCTTCTTCTTCCCAGGACTTGCAGTTCTACCTGGGCTACAACTTTGGCAACCATGGTAGAGACACCTACCTTGACCTGCCCAGCAGCCAGAGTAATGAACCCAGGAGAGAACTCGAAAGCCCCCCTCAGCAGCTCTTCCTGTAGGTCAAGCCCACCACCACCTTGTCCAGTGAGATGAGGGTACCTGCTCCAGATCCCACCTTGCAACCTACTTGACCTCTGCAAATGTCAACCATATCCCTCTCTTCTCCAGCTTCCCCTGACCCTAGTCTACCTCTTCCTCGGTCTCCCCAGGCTCCAGTGTCCAGACCCCTGAGGGTTAGGTTCTTACAACTTGTCCAGTTTCAGCAGTGATGGATCAGCCACCAGGAGGATTTGGGTTTGCTCATTAGCAGCCTCCTCTTGCCCTCAACCCCTGGGAGCTTGATAGCAGATTTCTATTTGTAAAGTTGGTGACAAATAAGTCCATATGCCCAGGGGAGGGACAGCTTGTTCCAGCTGGCATTTTGAGGAGCCCCTCAGCTGGCTGGGGCCGCAGCGGGACGGGGCTCACATTGGGCTGGCCCTTCCTCTGACCCACTTCTTGTCAGCACAGGTTAGCTCAGGCAGCAGATGGAGGATGAAGGATCCAGGGACCAGGGTTCCCTTTGGGCTCCGGGAAAGCTGACAGGCAGAGATGAGCCTCAAGCTGGGACCTGAGAACATCAGAGCTGTCAAGTGCGGGCCTGCCTTGCATCTCAGCCTCGGGGACAAGCCTGAACTGATGGAAGCTGTTTTTCAGGGGCTTTATCTCTGGCACTAAATCAAGGCATGCGGAAAAGACCCTGTGGCCTTCTCCTGGCCCCTTGTGGTAACTACAAAAGGCTCTTCTGATGACCTGCTTTTTCTTGAAATGTTTGAAGTTGGCTAACCTGGCTGCCTCGGCTCTCTGAACCATCTAATAATAGTTCTACTTCTTTTAGAAAAATCAGGGTTTTTTTCTAAAGGCCTGAATGGTCGCACCACCCAATCTCTCCCTCCCTGTTCCCACCAAGCATTTCTAACACCTTTGACAGATCATTGCCTGGCATCTTTAACATACATTCAGGGACAAGAGGCTCCCTTCCTCCCAAAGTGGCTCATTCATCAAGAAAAAGCTTCTGAGAGGCAGTGTGGTGTGGTGGAAGGAATATGAGCTCTGGAGGCTAGCAACCCTGAGTTCAAATCTTGGGAATCATAGTTAGTTATGTGTCTTTGAAGCAACTTACCCTTGCTGACTTTTTTGTTCCTGAGCCTTTAAGGTGGATACCTATTGTGGTGAGGATTGAATGAAATGAGACCTGCACAGTGGGTAGCACATAATAGGTGCTCAACAAACATTAATTCCCTTTCCCTTTTACTGGACTTTCTGGAGGCATCCACCACGCTGGTGTACTTATACAAATGTCATGACACAGATCAGGTGGCGTCATTACCATTTCCTAGGTGGGAAGAATGAGGCTCAGAGAGGTGACACAATTTACACTGATCCCATGAAACCACAGGAAAAGACAACTTCTAAAATCCACCTGGCCAGCCTGTAGCATCAGCTAAAGGCCCATGGGCAGCAGCCACCAGAAGATCTCCTCTACTTGTAGCTCACAGGGCCACACTGCCAGCCGTCTCATGCTCTGGTGCAGATATAAGTCAGAGACAGTACTACAGTTGAGGACAAGTACCACAGCTGGAAACTAACTGCTCAATCTATCAGACAACTTGGGCCTTCCGACTCCCTCATGTCCTCCTGAGCAGATGAGGTAGGTAGTGCCCTCAAGCACCTGGGTTGAGAATAAGGAGAGACGAGAGAGGGAGGGAGGCACTGAATAGTGTAGTGGGGAGGGGGAGAAGGATGCACAAGGGGAACGATGTAAGGTTGGAAAGGAGGAAGATGAGATGGGGAGTTTGAGATTAGAAATCTTGGCCTTCTTTTCCTAGTGGGTACAGGGAGGAGGTAAGAGATAATGGCACTCATCTCTCTGCTGGAATGGGATCTGGCCTCTAAGGTACACACTTATTGGTTCTGTTCTCCTCCCAGAGCAAATAAATAGATCCCTCTTTTTTTTCTTTCCTGCTTCCCAAACCTAGCACATATGGTTAGGCCTCTAAGCCTGGCTTATCTCAAATCAAACCATTTCAAGATCCTCCCTTTGGAAACATCCATTTTTATGTGAAGAAACTACTTGGAAAAGAAAGTGTAATTAGGTTCTCTGGCTCCCCTCATCTCTCCACCTGCCTGTGCTCACACTCCACCCCCTAGCTCGCCCACCTACCCTCCCTCCTCCTGGTTATTTCAGTCCCAGCAGCCTCCTGTGCCAGCGCCAGGTTGCAGAAGGCCTGAGAGCTCTGAGTTCTGGGCCCAGCTCAGCCACCAGCCCTCAAGGCATCTCCCCTAGCTGGGTCCTTCCTGGGTCTCTGTGTTCCCTCTGCCAAATGGCACAGCAGTTCTATATGCCTGCAAAGGATTAGGCTGCTGCTCCAACAAAGGATGAAATAATGGCTCCCCGCAGAGTGGAGCAAAATTTTTATGGATGTCCAGCTCAGGCACATCAAGACAATCTTGGCTTCTCACTGGAAGCAGCTGCACTCCGTCTTTCTTTGTTCCTGAAAGGTCAGTGATGGAGGAAACGTGCTGTGTTCCCTGTACTGCTGTGGGCAAGCCATTTAATCCCATCTGAGCCTCAGTTTGTTCATCTGAGAAATAGAGATATCGATATCATACACACATGTGTCCACACTACCAATTGTAAAAACCAGGTCAATCAGAGTCAAAGGCCAGGGTAGGATGGAGAGGAAGAACATGAGGTAGGGACACATTGCAAGGCCAGGTCAAGTGGTAAGAACTGCCACAGGTCCCTCTGAGCCAAGTACCGGGGAGCTGTTCTTGGGGCACACTATACACAGTCCTCACCAGGGTGCCCAGCTGAACACCACTTCCAAGGTCCATATGTCTGGCTCCTGCAGGGGTACAAGCCTCCTGGAGGATTAGATCCCACACCAGTCCCATGACTGAGGGGTGAAAATGCAACCATTAAACACGGCTGCATCTCCAACCAGATGCCCCCTGCTCTGAGGCATCTGCAGGCTGGAACCACCTGGTGGGGTCAAACATAATGGGCAGGAAGACAGCACTTAGTCTCTTGCTGGGGTTGACTGGCACCTGTTGATCTTACTGTGGTTGGTTGGCAAGATGTTTGGAAGGCAAAGTCCTTAGAGGAAAGCGTGAGCAGCATTGGGGTCCAGGCAGAGGAAGGTCAAAACATGGGTGCCCCTCACCCATGGAAGGAGGGCCAGCACCCAGCCTGCTTGGCACAGAGCAGGTATAGTGCCTGGATCACCACATCTCTATGAGCAAATGAACCTTGGTGAGCAAAAAGGAGATGATGAACGAGGTTGGGGTAGGGAGAGAGGTTGCTAGATAAAATACAGCATGCTCAATTAAACTGAATTTCAGATAGGTACCAGTACATTTTTTTTTTTAGTATAAGTATGTCTCATGCAATATTTAGGAGATACTTATACACGTAAAAGTTATGCATTGTTTATCCAAAATTATAATTTAATTGGGCATCCTGTTGTGGGTTTTGCTTTTAATATTTATTTATTTATTTATTTATTTATTTAATTTTTGCTAAATCTGGCAAACTTGGGGTTGGGTCGAGGTGAGGTCTTTGTGTAGGGCCCAACCTGCCTGTCAAGACCCACTCACCAGAGAAGAACTGGCTGATGGAGGTGGGAAGGAGCGTGAGGAAGGCCAGTGGGTGCGCGAAGGAGATGGAAAGGACTGCGGAGATGTAGGCCACGCCCGCCACCATGGAGTAGAGGCAGGCCAGGGAGGTGTAGAGGCAGAACAGGACGAAGTTGCGCATGTTCCTGCTGCCAATGCAGTTGCCAGTGAAGAAACAGTGATGGTCGTGCCTCAGGGTGACTCTGGCGCACACTCGGCAGAAGTGGGTGCTGGGCGGGGGGTTCAGAGCCTTGCTGGCCAAGGCCGCCTGGCAGGCGTCCAGGTCGTCGGGCGAGTTCTGGATGACCAGGACGTAGTTGCCCAGGGCGTTGGTCGAGAGGAACAGGAAGAGGGCCCCGTGGAGCAGCGCAGGCGAGCAGAGGCGCGCGGCCGCCGGGTCCTCACGCATGCTGGGCAGGAAGAGGAAGAGCTGGAGCGCGAAGGTCACCAGGGAGAGGCACAGGAAATAAGCGGGGGCCACCACGTTGAGCAGCCTCAGGGCCAGCATCTTCGATTACATTCCTAAGGAGTCCGGGGAGAGAGGAACACTGACTGCGGTGTCCAGGGGGCGCCCTAGGGCGCTCCTCAGGCGTCCTCCGGCAGCCCAGCTTCACATCAGTCCATGCTCCCCATCCTTGTCCCTTGGCTGCCCCTCCTCTCCTTCCTAACCCGGGTGGAGCAGGCATGAGACCCCGAGACCGCCAAGGCCTCTGGGGGTAACACTACTCCCCGTGCTGGCTCCATGGTTTTTGAGGGACTTCCGTGCCCTGGGCCACCCCGCCCCCTTCGGACACAAGGAGAGCGAGCTTGGGGCTTGTTTGTAAGGAAAGGGATTGGGTTCTTTATGGCCGTGGAAAAGAGCCCAGGTTTGGGGTTTCTCCTTCAGACCTCCCAGGAGGAGAAGGCAGAATTGGGGTGGGGTCGAGGGAAATGGTGGGAGTCCTGCATCACCTCCCCTTTCTCAGCCCCGCCCCCACCCCATCCAGGGCAACACTTAGGGGCCTCACAGGTCATCTGACTCTTTGGAGGGATGTGTGCTTGGGGGGTCCGTGATATTTGGGGTGTGTGTGTTGTGTGTGGAGGGAGGGTCTGTGTGTGACTCTGTGTGTGCCTGAGTGTCTGTGTTTGTGTCTATCTGTGTACACGCACGCAGCCGCTGCCACCTGGCTTTTAAAAAATCAATTGAAACCATCGATACATTCACACAGGCGCTGAGGCATCTAGTGGGGTGAGGTGGGGGCGGCCGGAATACCTGTGTCAGCCGGTCTCGGTCAGACCACCTCTCCACGCGGGCAACCCTGGCTATTTCTTTGCAAAAAGCGTTTTCATTTGAGGCGATGATATCTCCCCCCCTCACCCTTCCCGCCCTCCTCCCGCCCTCCTGGAGCAAGAAACCCAAACAACGCCGAGGGCGCCGAAACCCTTTCGGTACCAACCAGCTCGCCCTGGGCGCAGGAATGGGTGCTTGGCCAGCCTTTCGGCTGATGGGCCCCGGCCGGCCGCCGAGCGCAGCCCCCGCTGCATCCCTCACTCCACCTCTCTCACCCGGAGCCCAGGTTCCTGCCCGGCTTCGGCTTCGGAGCCACCGGTGAATGGAATTCTTGGCGCCGGAGAGAACTTTTCCGAGGGCTAAGGAGTCGGGAGCCCGAGGCGCGAGAAAAGTTGTGGGAAGACTGCTGCACCCGCGATGGGCGAGTGCCAGGAGGCCATCATCCAGGCTGTCCCATCCCATTGGGCGACTGATCACCTTGGAGTCCCCTCTGAAGGTGCCGGTGCCCAGGGGACCCGCGGCCGCACGGGGAGCGCGAGTCTCTCCCCGGCAGGGATCCAGCGCCAGGCACGCCCAAGGGTGGTCGCTAGGGGCTCGGGACCGCCTCTGGCCATGCGCTTCCGGGCGCTGCCGCGGCGCTGCCCACCCCAGACAGAGCCCTCGGCCCCGGGCTCCGGTGAAGCGAGTGTCTTCCCCACGCCGGTCGCCAGGGGGGCGCGGGAGCAGCCTCCAGATGCGCCGCGGCGCCTGGAAGGCGAAGGACTGGGGCTGGGGGAGTGGGGGGCGTTGGGCGGGCGGCCGCAGCCCGGGCCCTAGCGGGAGAGGGGACGGCAGAGACCGCCGGGGCCGCCCGGGGCCGCGGGGAGCTGTCCGTTCAGCACTGGAGCCTGCCTCGCCCGCCGGGAGGGCGGCACAGCCGGAGCCCCAGCGAGGCAGGCGGCGCGGGCGGCCGCCGGCTTCTCCGCCAGAGCCTCCTGGACGCCCGGGAAGCCGCCCCCTGCGCGGCTGCCGCCGCCGCCGCCACCGCCGCAGCGGGGTGAGGAATGAACTCACCGAGCTCCGGTCGCCGATGAGAGGAGCCCTGGACGCCGGCTCTCGCCCTCTCCGAGGCTGCAAACTTGTGGGCTCGGCCCCGCTGGCTCGCAGCCTTCTCACGATTCGCTTCGGGGACTGGGCAGGTAGCGGGGGTGTGGGGAGGAGGGAGCGGGCAGCTGCGGTCCTCCCACTTGGGCGCCAGCGAGTGGAGGCCAAGAAGCGGCGGGGATGGCAGCTGAGTAAACCCCCAGTCCTGCAACCCCCTCTTCCCCTTCTAGGGGCGGCTCTCTGACCACCCCTCTCAGCATCGGGGACTCGGCCCCCACCCCTCCCCTGGTTCCCTTGAAGTGGGCTGGGGCGCCCTGCCTGACTTCAGCCACCGGTTACAACTGGGATCTGGATGCAGCCCTGATGTGGATGCTCTCACCATCATCTGCTCTTGCCTTTCTGCTGTGGCTGACAACCCCCCCTGCTCTCCACTCTGGGACGGAGAGAAGCCTGGGGCTTTTAGAATTCAGTCTGCCAGGGCCAGCACCCATAAAGACCAGCATCACTGTCACAGAGGGGCTGAGACCCTGACTCTGGAGCCTGGCTCCCTGGGTCTGAATAGCCACCATTCACCACTGTGTGATCTTCAGATTCCACTGCCTCATCTGTAAGACAGAGATGTGAAGATTCTGTGACCATATACGTAAAGCCCTTAAACAGGGCTTGTCCAGGGTAAGCACTAGCTGAGCATTAGTGCCTAGTCAGTGTCACTATTTACTGGGCTCTAGAACCAGGCACTATGCTAAGCCTTTAGCATAAAGCAGCTTTGTTAACCTTCTCAGCAGCAGAAGCTCAATGGTCCCCACTGTATGGATGAGGAGGTTGAGACACAGAGACGCTGAGCCACATGCCCAGAGTCACACAGCAGGTAAGTGGCAGAGCCTGGGTTTGAATGAATGCACCCTCTCTCAGCCTCTACACAACCCAACATCACTCTGAGACCTGGGGTGGGGTGGGGGGGGAGGCTCTCATTTGGGAGAAGGAGGGACAACAGAGCTTGAACCAGGAGCATCTGCCCATCTGTCCCATCTCCTTGTTCCCATTCCTTCCCCCTCCCGACTCCACTATTTTGAGGTGGGTGCTGAGGGACATCAAGAGGGTGGGTGCACTTGGCCAGTGTGTGTCAAGTGGGAACAGGGGTGAGGGACACAGAGGCTGTAGAAACACTGCAGGCCTATTGGAGCCACCACGACTCCTGTTTCCCAGGCCATCATGTCTCACCACCCTTTGCCCTCACCCTGTTCCACTCCTCTGGGTGAAGGCAAACATAATCAATAAATAATTGTTTCTTGCTTTCTCAACCGGTTGATTAAAACCAGAGCAATCCCTTAAAATGAGGGCCGTGTGCTTATCAACTCAGCCTATAGTTCTGAATCATTAGATACTGTTTTCTCTGTGTTTTATCAGTGTACATTATAATAAAAAGGGGGGCAGGAAACCTTATGCATAAGCAAAGACAAGCAAACAAACAAAAACTCATCTTGGACACATTTGTCAGGTGTTGGCCTCTGAGGATCTGGTAGCCCTGTGGGTTCCAGTGGCCACAGGGTGGTCATGGGGAAGCACAAGTGGCCTTGTTTCCTTGAGAGCCGCTTTGTTGGCAGATCATGGCTGTCTGGGCCCCTTTCACAAGCTCTGCCTGCCTCTCGACCTGGCCTGGGAGGCGAGGAGCGGGAGGGCTTGGTTTGGGCTGTATTGATTGAAGATCTCTGTTCCCTAAAAACCTTGAAATCCCAGTGGTGTTTCTAATTTTATTTTGCATATGGGTGTGTGGTGGGAAGGTGTGTGTCTGAATTGGTGTGTGTGTGAGGGGAGAGGGAGAGAGAGTGGGAAGATGTCAGTGGGGGCAGGGAACCTTCAGCCAGGGAAGAGACAGAGGTCTGGCTGCAGGGTGGACAGGAACAGTGATTTATTTAGGAATATCGCTGATCAACAGAAAAGGGCATTAAAGCTTCAGATCTGGAGTTAGTAACCCTCTCCCCTTGAGTGAATTGAGTAAGAGGAAGCACGGCCAAATGTTATTTGGTTTTCAAAATTTGGTGCTTAACCCTGACAAAATCAATAAGGAGGTCAATTTAAAAACTTCGCTTAGATTCTGCCCATCAGAATGAGACCGCCTAAGAACGAACACTTTCTCGCCACTTACCAGCTGTGGGACCTGAGCAAGTCACTTAACCTCTCTGTTCTCAGTATTCTCATCCGTAGAATGGGAAGAAGACATTACCTTGTGATGATGATGGTCAGATGGCATGATGTACTATAAGTGCCACAGGCCCAGCAGGAGATTGGATAGTGTTCGCTTCTTTCTCTTCCTCTCTCTCTCTTCTGGCCCTTATCTTTATCCACAAGAAAGTCTCATCTTTCCAAGTGAAATGAGAGTTTTTGGTCTATGTTGGAAATATATATATATATTTTTGGGGGTCTCCTTCATATCTCCTAGCCTGATGATTTACCCAGAAGAGACACTGAGTTCAAGTGTTTTAACTGATGAGTTAATACTGGTCTCTTTCCGAGAGGAAAAGCTGTGTTGCAAGGTCTTTGGAATGTCTGGCGAGGACACATTTGCCGTTGATCTTGCAGTCCGCTGCCACCCACACCAACTGCAGTTTCATCCTTCACAAACAGCATCAGAAAATAATGTATAAACCAGTCTCCATTGCCTTTGTCATATATTCATACAGTTAGGCTCTTTCTCTACCTGCAGGCTGTCCCAAGGGGGCAGTAACACAGACAGGCATCTGATTGCTGTCAAGCGTTTTCCCAGAAATATGTCCCATAAATCTTGCTATTTGGTGGTGTTATTTGAATAAAATGAGTTCTCTCCCAAGTAGCAATCATTCCATTTTGTCTTGAAATGCGCACAAAGAGAGGAGCTCTATGCAGCAAGCCACTCTGCCTTGGTAGGGAGCCGCCCACACATGTCTGTCTGGCCCTATAACTTCCCAAGAGTTTGGGGTGGAGAACATTCCGAGATGCAATGGGCCACACCCAAGGAGGCTCTGGAGATCTTCCTTCATTCTCATGCTCTTATTTCAGATTGATCAGGCGGTGTGGAGGATAAAGGCTGGGGTCTCACGGTTAACCAGTGCCCTGAAATTGAGGTTTTAATAGACATCCTTGGACAGGATACTCTTTACTGTCGATAGCAAGTCAGAGGTGACCACAAAGTGCTCCCAAGTCTCAGAAGGCTTAGTGAGATGCTGTCTGGCCTGCCTGGGTTTAGAAAACATACAAGTGTAATTTTCACCTCAGTCAATCAAGTACATGAGAATTGCAGTATCGCAGATTTTCTATTTGCAGGTGATAAGTTACTTGGCCAACTATGTCTTCATATTAACAATAACATGACTCTGACGTAATAAAGTGCTTACTAACCTTGCGAAGTACATCCACAAAAATTAAAATTTCACTCCATGAGTCTCTCAGTAGCCCCGTAAGCTAGCTGGGGCAACAATGATTAAACCCATTTTTCTTATGAGGAAACTGAGGTTCAAAGATTTGCTGCACATTAATTTGCCAAGCCTTGCCCACGTTCAAATTAAAATGTGATTTAACATGCAAACATCTTATTGATACTTACATTTTCTAGAATACGGCACTTGCATAAAGGAAGCAGCTATATAATCTACTCCCTCAGGATAAACGACCTGCATGATCTCTCTTTATGTAAGATCTTTATGTAAAATTATATAAATAAATAAGCCTGCAGCACATTAATCAAATGCTCTCAAGCACTTTGTGGCTTGTAGCACTAGGGTGTGTATGTGATGGGAGCAGTGGTGCTCACTCATCATCCAAACCCACATGTCACGGTAGAAACAGCTGGCCTGAATGTCAGCCACTGGGTGACAGGTAACCCCAGCGGTCTCCCTGGTGACTGATGCCACGGGGTGGAAATCTTGGCTTGGCTTGGCAGAGCCTCCTTTTGGAGCATTCAGGCTGTGGAAGAATGAATGTGATCCTTTACCAATTAGCACTGGTTTCCAGGGAGCTCACAGGCAGTCCTGGTAGGGAGGCCTGTGCCTGTGGACCCGTGTGCAGCTTAGCAGAGGTGGTGGCAGCAAGATTAACGGGCCCTTTCCTCTCAAAGCCTGCAGGAGGGAGAAAGAGGAGGTATGGGGAGGGAAAAGAGGAGGAGCAGACGGGAGGAGAGGGAAATGAAGAGAGGGAAGAAAAGGGGGCACTGTGAGAATACATGCTCATCTGACACAACCTCGGTTTATGTCTTCATGAAGGTCATAGGAAGTGCAGGGGGTGCTCAGCTGTCTCCTTGAGAATCCTATAATGCCAGGTGTCCTGGATGGGAGGGAATGAGATGGAAGGTTAACATCTCAATTAGAGGAGGCGGGAGGTGAGGCCAGGAGAATGAGGTCACTGCAGTGCCCTTGGCTGCTTAGAGGACTCTTTAAAATGGTGTTATGGTCCTAGAACAGCAGGCCACACAGAGCTCACAGCCCTGCCTCCATCTCCTGCCCTGTTCCAGCAGAGGTGACCGAGGCCCAGGAAAGAGGCAGTGTGGAGTGATGAAACAAGCATGAGCTTTTGGCGTGAGCTTTGACCTGTTTTCCCATTTGTTGGCTGTGTGACCTTGAGCAAGTTCCTTAGCCTCTCTGAGCCTCAAATTCCCTACCTATGTAATTAATCAATCAATTAATTAATTAGAGCTCTATGTTATAGAATTTGTCGTGAATTTTAAATGACAAAGATACCATCTCAATAGCACCTGCCCTTTCCATTGAGATGTCCCCTAGCTACCAGCTGCCAAATAGCCCTGCTTGTCGCATAGCACTTATTGCCTCTATGATGATTTTGTTTGTTGGTACCTCTGTTGGCCTGTTTATTGCCCCTTTGAATCTGATAGACTATAAACCCTCAAGGACACAGATTTACCCATCATCTTCGTTTTTTGTAATCTAGACCCGGCCCAGAGCTTGACATAACAGTAATGAATATTAGAATAAACAAGAAACTGTTTGAGGGGACAAAGGGGCATGAGGGAACTATTTGGAAATCTATACCTTGATTGTGATGGTGGTTACATGACTATGCTTGTCAAATTATAGAACTACACCCCTCAAAAGGGTGGATGTTACTGTATGTAAATTAGACTTCAATATCTGACCTTTAAAAAATAGGCTAGAGGGAGCAGTGGATACACAGAATCCAACCAAAGATTCATGTTCACTGACACCCATTTGGTGCCAGGTTGATAGAGGGCCAGGTGCCTTCGCACTGGTTGCTTTATTTAACCCTTACAACAGCTCTGCGTGATGAGAGTCTGACTCCTGTTTTATGGAGGAGCTTGTGGAGGCCCAGAGTGGTTACAAGTTAGGCCAAGATTGTAAAGCTCGCCGGCAATAGAAACAAAATCCCGGTCACTCGCTCTCAGTGCCCAAGTCTCACCCAATGTTTTTCCTTCTGTGTCTCTCACCCGTCAACCCTCACATGGACATAGAAATAAAGAGCCCATTTTCCTTATGGAGAGGTAACGTATTATGCTGTTGTTGATCTTTTACACTTTAGCATGAATGAGCCAGTCAGAACCTTTTCTCAGTGAAGAGGGGCAAAGAGAGAAAGGGCTTTTTGCTGGAGACCAGGCATGGGTAGGAAGGGAAGTAGAGTTAACATAGACCTGCAAAAGTGTCAGGCGGGGCCAGAGGATAGAAAGGAGCAGAAGGAGATAGACGCTTACTTCACTCTCACATTGAAGAAGTTTAAAGGCACCTGGCACCAGTCTGGGACTGGTGTAGAGGCTTCATGATAATGTTGGACCCAGACCCTTTCCATCTTGTTGCTCCATCCTACTAAGCATGTTGCCTCGTGGTCCATTAGCCACATCCTACTGGGCAGGAGCCAGAGGCTTAGGAAAATGTTTAAGAGCTGACAGCTAGTAAATGGTGAAGGACCCTAATCATCCAGGACAGATAGACACACTTTACTTGATCCAGACAGGCAAGTATACCCTACTTCATTTCCATAACCCTTGACCTCCTTGGACTGTGACCTCAGGAAGAGTAGGGACTAGGTTCTGTCCGTGTTGCACCCACACTATCCAGCATGTAACCTGGCCCATAGAAGCTATTCAGGATATGTGCACAGAGTGGAAGGAAGAATGAATGGACGCTTCAGGGGCCTGGGTGACAAAGCTATGGGACACAGATTGCTACAGATCCTCTGTATGAGCCACAGGCAAGAAAGATGAGGGCAGGACTTGAGCTGACAGGGCAGCAGGGACCCTGTCATTTTTATTCTCTCAAGTAAGAGAAGATGCATCTAGGGCTGCCTACCCAGCTGGTCAGGCTCTGCACTTTACAGTTCCTGGGGGCATTGTTTTCCAACTTCAGTAATCACAAATTTGTATAGTAATTATGTCAGTTTTCCAGTAGATGGCAGTAAAGCATCTTGGGTTGGGGTTTGTTTGTGGTTTTTTTTCCATGCAAATGCACTATCTGGGCGATCTGCAGTGCTGGGCGCATCTGTCTGCCACCCTCCAGTCTGTTGAAAGGTTGCCAAATATCCTCTTCCCAGCCTTGACCCACCTCTTCTTCACTTCAAGGCTTTTCTAAATGATGCCCAGGGTCTTAATGTTGGGAAAGGGCTATTACAGCCAGAAATCTGCAACTACATCCTTTGTCCCAAAGAAGGTAATGTTTGTGATCAGAAGCCCTGAGTTCCAGTCCAGCATGTCCTAGTGAGTGGTCTTGGGCAAATGGCCTTGTAATTCTGGAACTTAGCTTCCTGTTCTGGAAAGAGTGCAGGAATAATTCCTGCCCTGAACATGGCCATGCACCGCTGGCTGTAAAGCACCTCTGCCCAGGACTTCCCAGGTAACCCTGGGAGAGTGTTCTGCACTATTGGGGCAGGGGCGTACTGCAGATCATGTGACTCCAGTTTTGTCATCTGCCACCTCCAGCCATCTTCTCCTAGGGGGTCTCTCTTCTGGTTGCCACTATCCCCTCATCCCCAGGGGTTGCTTTGGTCCCTTTCAGTCTCTGCTCCAAACTCCTTAGTCCAGTATAGCAAGTCCGACAGTCAATAAATATTCATTGAGCATCTACTATGTGCTGGGGGCTGAGCCAGTGTCTTATGGTTGCTTACAATCCCAGGGGTTAGCATAGTCAGCGTCTTGTTTCTGAATCTTCACACCTCCTATGGGACTCTAAGAAGAAAGAGGCCTTGCCCAGTCCCCTTCCTTCCTACTTCCCAGGCCACTTGACGGTATTATCTTTGACCCCCACCGCTATAGACATCCTCTAAGGTTAGACCAAGAGAGGCTTAGCTGGGGTCTTCCCTGCCCTTCTCCTACTGGGGGAAGCCCAGGTCAGGGAAGCAGAGAACAAACTCACTGTGGGTTCACCTAGAATTTGGTTTGGTTGTGAAGGGGCAAGAAACCCAATAGTGGTGGTGGCTTAAATTAGGTAGACTTGTATTGCCCTCTCAAGTGAATGAAGTCCAGAGCCAATATGGTCACTCTACAGTATCCGGAAGGACCCAAACCCTTCCTAGTCCCCTGTTCTGTCATCCCTTGAGTGTAGTTCTCATCATTATAGTGGAGGTGGCAGTTTAGGGCTGGCAAAGCCCTTCGTGATATCAGGACTGAGCCTCCTTCTGTACCATTTCCCAATCATTCTTAGCATGCAGATTCCATCTCATGGTCCAAAATGGCTGCTCAAGCTCTAGCCATCAGGTCAACCTTCTAGCAGCATAAAGCAGGAAAGAAGGCTGAGCAAGGGTGTAATCTCTCTGCTTAAGGACACTCCCTGGGAGTTCCTCATGACACTTCCATTGGTTAGAACTTAGTTGTATGACTATGTATAGAAGAAAGAAGGCTGAGAAATTAGTCTTTATTCCAGCTAGGTCTAATTCCTGGGGAAGACAAGGAGAATGGTTATTGAGAAACCATGAGAATTCTCTGCCACATCTTACCTATGAGATTCCATCTGCCTACAGAGGGTGCCTCTACCTAGCAGTCTCCTCAGACTGAATTAGCCAGGAAAATAACCTAATAACCATAAGATCACAAAACAATAATTATACAAAGACAGTAATGAGGTAATTTGCTCTCCGAGTATAAATGACATTTGTGTTTGGCTGTGATTATCATCATTGCCAACATTCAGTACGATAAACCCCCATGCTTTCAGCTGCCCACAGGCCTGATCCCTCTGGTCCAGCTGTGGTATCCACTCTGTCACCCCTGACACAAACCCCCTCATGCACCCAGCACTGTCCCCTCCTCCCTTTCTAGAAGAAATCCAGGGGAGCAGTGAGGGGGAGGCCCAGCGACAGCAGCTGCTGCACAGCGGGATCAGGAGGCGGTTGCCTTGGTGAGTTGGGCAGAGAGACCTCAGATGCTGTTACATGTATTTTCCTGACAGGTCTTCTCTTTCTTGCTTAGGAGACATCTCTTGGGGGCTGAGGCCTTTCAGTCCCACCTTGTCTCTCCTCTCCCACTTTTAAAACACTCATTTTCCTGATCACCACCTATTGCTGGAAGAAGGGGACCTCAAGCCCTCAGGCACCCTAGGGTGTGAGGTGGACTGCATATTGACACTGTTTCCCACTGCACCCTCACACCAGCCCTGCACCTCAGGTACTCCATCCCCATTTGACAGATGAGGCCACGAGCCTGAGGCCTGCTAGCCCATTGGCCCCACTCCCCGGACTCTTAGGTGGCAGCTCTGGGAATGGAAATAGCTCTCTGACCATAAAGCCTACAACACCTCCGTGAGTTATCTGTCCCAGGGAAGATTCTGATGGCAGAATTTCAAGCAGGCTGCCAGATGGCAGAGGAGATGTCTGGGGCAAGAAAATGTTTGCAAAAAGTGAAGGGATTAAGAAAAGAAAAAAATTCATAGACACAAGCAGCAGTATAGTGGTTGCCAGAGAGAAAGTGGGCTAGGAGGGGTAGAAGAGGGCGAAGAGGGGATAAATGGTGGTGGAAGGAGACTTGACTTGGGATGGTGAACGCACGAAACAATACACAGATGATGAGTTATAGAATTGTACACCTGAGGAACGTATACAATTTTATTAATCAATGTCCCCCCAATAAGTTCAATAAAACTTTTTTAAAATAAGAAAGTGTTTGTAGCAGCGACTGTCCCTCCCCCTATTCCCCCCAGTGTTTTCAGGGATAAGCTTGGAGCAGGGAGAGAAAACACGACCTTGCTGTGACCCAGCCACGTAAATGGCTTGCCATGTGGGTGGACACTTGAGAGAAAAAGCTGCAGGAACATGGCTGCCCCCCTGAGATGCCTGCCCCATGCTCCTGGCCTGCTTCCCCACGCTCCAACCCCTGATCTCCAGGGGCACTGGCTCTGCCGTCCTTCCCATCTCCCCACACTCCCCAGTCATTCCTCCACTTAGCAAGGGAGGCTCATACCCTGCCCTCAGGTCTTCTTCCACCGCTTGGCTCCCCCCCTACTGCCCCCTCCCATGGCCCCTACATCAGGGTCATGCTGGGAACTTCTCCCCTCTGCAAGCCCAGTTCCCCAGAGAGTCCTGCACCTGGAGGGCCTGTCTGGGCAGCATGCTCAGCTCCCATACAGCTCCATTCATCCATCTAGGAGGGAGAGAAGGGGGGGCTGGGAGGGCAGTTAGGGGTTAAGGCCGGCTCAGCCTACATCCTGAATCAGCACTTGCAAAGCTTATATACCTACATCTGCTCCTACGTACAAACACATACTCACACACATGTCAGCATGCTTGTACTCACCCACCCAAACATTCACACACACACACACACATGCACCTTAGTTCAAATTCTTCTAAGGCAGGACACGCTTGTGGTCCAGAGTCTGAGCTCTGCGATCAGACGTGTGCTTCCCACACTGCAATAAAGCTTTTAATCCATGGCTTCTTGTTTCAGAAAGCAGCAGGAGATCTGAACAACACAGGGTTGCAGTCAGTGCAGCATCAGCTTCCCACCCCCTGCTCCCATCTCTTGCTCCCTCCCCCGCGGCAACTGGTCACCACTTCATTGTGTCTCCTGCCAGAGCTGGTCTCAGTGACAGCCTCTATTTCAGGACATGCTTACTCACATGCACTCACGCACACACACAGGCCACTGGCGCATGCTCTGCACTCTGCTCTAGTTCCTGTTTGTGCGAACTTGCCCTCCGGACCATCTGCAGTGCTGGTGCGTCTGCCAGGCTCAGGCTGCTGAAAGTTTGCCGGGAACTGTTTCCCAGCCCCATTGCTATACAACGCAGCACCTGCTCACGTCCACGCACACACAGAGCGCCTCGGCCTTTTTGGTGTCCCATCATGCAGGCGCACCTTGAGTTATTTACTGTGCCTGACTGGGTGGGCACGACTCTTTCAGCCGCCTGTGTGCTGTATCTGCTGCTGCCTATGTTCTTTAGGAAGTGTATTGCTCCTTGGGAGTGTCTGTGTGTACATGTTAGCCCACGTGGACGTGCACATCTGTCAGAAGTGGGTGTGAAGGTGTGACCTGGGGTCGTTATTTGGCCTCTTGTACCTCACTTTCTGAATCTGTAGATGAAAACAGTCAGAGCATGGACCACAAAGGGTGAGGAGGCGCTAGCATAGTGCCCAGCACACAACAACCAACTGTAAATGTCAGCTCCTGAGGGGAGAAGACCAGAAACGGGGTCAGTGAAGGCCCAGCTGCCTGGCAGGAGGCTGCCAGCTCCCCTGCTCAAGGCCACCAAGGTTGGATCGCAGGGCCTCAGCCTGGGAAGTCCCACACCCTTGTGATTGGGCCAGAGAGATCTGTGCCCCTGGCTAGCAGTGTGGCTGCCACA
>PVJC01020139.1:0-29558 GCA_004026665.1 Murina feae
ATGCTGCTTCGAGATTTCCAAAGGGCCTCAGGAAACGGTCCCTAGGAAAGGGAATGAGGGTGATAACGTAGACTGTACCAGACACGTTACCATCGCGTCTAATTTAATCCTCCCGAAGCCAGGGGTCACTATAGAGTGAGTGGCAGCCCCAGCCAGTTTGGCTCAGCAGATAGAGCTTGGCCTGTGGACTGAAAGATCTCAGGTTTGATTCCAGTCAAGGGCGTGTTCTTCAGTTGCAGGCTCGATCCCCAGCCCTGATCAGGGCTCATGTGGGAGACAGCCAATCAATGTGTCTCTCTCAAATCGATTTCTCTCTCTCTCTGTCTCTCCCCCTCCCTTCCACTCTTTCTAAAAATCGGTGGGAAACATATCCTCGGGTGAAGATTAACAACAATAACAACAGAGTGAGTGGCAGAGTCACTGTGAACTTAGTTCATTCTGATTCCAAAGCCATGGTCCTGCTACTCCATTACACAGCTTAATGCACAGAGCAATGTACTGCAGTATTCAACAACTTTGCCTAATAAGGCGTCTGAGTCTTCTTCCCAGAGTCCAATGCTACACCAGGTATCTGATGCCATTGTTGTATAAGGTCACACAGCCGAGAGCAAGCATTTGATGGACGGCCAGCGTGTGCCCGGTGCTGCCCGGGTTGCAGGTGCCCATGGCTCACCAGGGAGAAAGCTGTGGGCAGCGTAGACCTCGTCAACCGCGCGCGGGCCTTGCAGACTGAGAGACGGCCTTGCCTACGTGACCCGCAGGCTGAGCCTGCCTGTGTGCAGATGTTTACATTCTTGTCATGTGATCAGAGAGCCAACCAGGAAGTGCAACCCCAGCAAACACCAGGCAGACACGCCCAGGAAGACAGAACTGAGGGGACAAAGGGCCTCTGTAGAAGCCCAGCAGTTGGTGATGAAGCTTCAGGTGAAAGGAAAGTGAAGGATTTGGCTATCAGACCTCTAAGGGGAAACAGCAGATACAAAGGAACAAGCGCAACCCCACAGGTGCACGCATGCCGGCGTCTTCAAAGTCCCAGACTCAGAGTCCTAGCCTCTGAGCCCTGGAAACACAAAGGCCAATGGTTCCAGGCTGCTGAGACCCCGCAGCTCAGCTCCTGGAAGGAATGACAAAGTGGAATAAGTTGTGTGGGGAGGTGGCAAGATCCTTTTTAATGGCAATGTCATGCCCCTCATGAAAACACACATGCATACATACACTCTCTCAAACACACACTTAGCCAAATTGCCATTGTTATGGTTACGGTGAGAGTACCATGCAATCCATGTGTCCCTGGTGCTTTCCAGCTTTTCTGTAGGAAGAGATCCCCAGCATTTGCTCCGTGTCCTGAAAATTCTTTCCTGACCTTGCTCTGATGAGTTAGTAGATGCCCCCTCACTGTCCACAGTGACTGCCTCCATGGAGTCAAATTGAGCTTCTTTTCACTCTCCCTGTTGGGATGTGTCCTTGCTCCTACATTCCTCACTCTGCGGTCCTTGACCTTTGTTAGCAGGTCAGTGGCTCACCTTCAGATGCAACCCATGAGGCTGGCTGGGCTCTGGAACGGGTGAGAGAGTCAAGTACCCAGAGCAAAAGTCAGAGGGGATGTTATTACACGCATCCTCCTTACCAGCACCCTGCTCTGTTAGAACAGGGTCTCCTCACCCCTTCACTTACCCACCGTCAGGTTCCAGGGAACACTTCCTTGGCTGTTAGATCCACTCTAAGTCCAGTGCGTTCATAGTCTCACACTACTTCCTGGAAGCTGATTTTCGTTGTGTTTCCACCATTGTATTCAAGGAAGCATGGGATCTCAGAGCAGGAAGAGCTCCTAGTTCCTCACACCCTTCGTAGGGGAGGTGTCCGTCCTTAGGTAATGCTGGCTGGCGACAGCTGGCCTCCGGACACCTGCCACTTGGACCATTCTGCACGGGCCAGGCTCTGGCTAGTTCATCTCTTAAAGTGCAGTAGGAAAAGGTACACAGGCCTTTCTTCATCAAAGACCATCTCTCCTCTGGTTGGGAGACCATTGTGTGGGGGCACCAGTCCAGTCAGAAAACGAGTTAGTTTTGCTTTTGACAATATACTAAGGTGTGTGTGTATGTTTGTGTGTGTGATAAAGGAGGGAGGGATTGCCCAGCTGGTGTGGCTCAGTGGTTGAGCGTCCCCTAGAACCAGACAATCATGGTTCGATTCCCGGTGAGGGCACATGCCAGAATTGCCAGGCTCAGTCCTCAGTGTGGGGCGTGCAGGAGGCAGCCAATCAATGATTCTCTCTCATCATTGATGTTTCTCTCTCTCTCTCTCTCTCCCTCTCTGAAATCAATAATAAAAATACATTTTTTTATTAAAAAAAGGGGCTGGATTTAAACAAAAGATTCATATGAACCAAAACTGAAGCAAAATAAAGCAACATTAATTCCAGAAAGAAGGCCTTTCGTTTTGTTTTGTTTTTGTGTCCTGTGCCACCACCTAAAGTAGAGATTGACACGTTTTATGCATTTAAAACATAGTATAGATTTGAACAAAACCTATTTGTTTTTTTAAATCTGTAACATAACAAAGCTGGGAGATCAAAAACCTCAAACCAAATCCGTGCCATGCGTTTGTCTCTCATTTTGTTGGAGTTCTTAATCAGCCCTAAATTACTACAGATGGCACATTGTCATCCCATAAACATCCAGTCTTCGAGAGACCAGCCGGCCCACAGCCCATCTGGTGGAAGAATGGAAACCAGCGCTTACCGGGCACCCACTACATGCGAGACTCTGTCCCGTGCATCCGCCGAGTTGGGGCCCACGGCAACCCTGAGTGGACGTTGCCATTGCGTTGGGCTCTCACAGAGGAGGAAACTGAGTCACAGGCCTTAGAAGTGGCAGAACCGGGATCTGGCTGCTCTCCTTTTCTCTGGAGCACACTGCCTGTCCCCAGACTCTCAGAGACCAGCCATGCACCACGAATATTCACTGATCAGGCCTCTGTCGGCCACTAGAAATGGGATGAAAGAAAGGCCTCTAAGAAGAATGTCCACATGGTTCAGTGGTCTCAGCAGAAGACGTGTTCCCATGGCATGGAGAAGAGAGGCCAGGTGGCCTGCTCTAGTCAAGTAGTGAAGCAGAGGCTGAGCCAGGGTCCTCTTGTCCGTCCTCACCTGGAACCTGGGCAGAAGGCCAATGTCCTCACACACATTCTTACATTGTGCACTTGGAAGTGGAGGAGGAGTCAAGTCGTGGGGGAAGTCTTAGGGGAGTCAAGTCCTGGATTTGGCTTTCCGGTGTCACTAACTGCTCCTCTCTGCCGACACAATTGTCACCTCAATCTTGTTAAAGGGGACTGGATTAGATGACCTCTAACTGTGGTTAGCCTATGGATTGTTTAACGCAGGTAAAGATGGTAGGTGTGAGTGTGTGTGTGTGTGTATGTGTGTGTATGACAGAGAAAGAGAGAAGAATCCTATCTAATAAAAAAGTAATATGCAAATTGCCCAGCACTCCGTGACAAGGATGGTGGCTCCCATAGTGGCCAGAGCAGGACGCTGGTGGCACAGCCCCAGCAACTCAAGCCCAGTGTCCGGGCCCTGACTGTGTGGAGGGAGGGGAGGAGCCTCTGGCCAAAGGCTGGGGCAAGGGACACTGGCATCATTGCAGGCCAGGCTGAGGGATGTCCCCCTATGCACAAATTTCATGCACCACATCTCTAGTGAGAATATAAAAGGACTAGAGAGAAAGAGACAGTACAAGGAGAAAGTACTTCACATCCTTCAGACCTGAACTTTTGAGACTCTGGTTCTTACATAATAGTTCTGATGCTCAGAGAAAATGGGTCTGTGGATAGCTATTCATACTGCAGTTCAAGTCAGCAAATATCATCTGTGTTTTCTGAAATGCTGGCTGGGCTGCTGAGAGGCAGGTAACTTAGCACCTGATTGTGGGTATCATCGGACTGGGAGGTCTTTTCTCAGCTTTATGGGAGCTGAGAGGATTTAAGAATTAGCAATGAGGAATCTGCTTTTAACATCATGTTCAAAGCTTCCGATAGAAGAATAAGGTTAATGGAGAGTCTATGTCAAAAGGAGATTATCCTTCATCCTTCAGAGAATCTGTCCTGAATAAAGTTTCACTGGTGGGAAAAGTGGAGACGTCAGAAAATACCTCATTTGCTGTTCACACCCACTGCCTGCAGAGCCAGGCTCTTAAGCTCCCCCTTTGACCTCATACTCAAGGATCACGTTTCCACTCCGTTAACTTTCTTCTTTGCAATAACATAAGAGCAATAATGAATTGAGAAACTTAGAGCCAGTGATGATAGTGGTGAGAAACTTACAAGGATTTTACTGTGTATTGGGTTTCCTGAATAGGTTGTAGAGCAGTATTCCAGAACCTTCCATCTCACTGTTTGCCCATCTTATTCCCCTCTTAAATAATCCCACATTCCCCCCACCACAAACCTCCTTTCTTTTCTCTCTTTCTTCTTTCCTCCAGCCATTCTCACCTTCCTTCCTTCATCACTTCCTCCTTCCATTCATTCATTCTATTGAATCAAGCATTTTTGAAGGGAGAGTCTGCTGTATCCCAGGCTTGAACTGTGGGTGTCCCTGTGGATGAATGTACCCATGTTTCCAGTTATTCCCATCTCCATCCTTGACATCTACTCAATCCCCATTTGGGGGCGAAGGTCTTGATTTTCTTTTCCTTTCTCTCCACCATCGTCTGAGTGCAGTGGAGTCCTGCTCTCTTCTTCAAACTTGTTCTCAAGTTCTCCATAAGTTTGTAGCAGGAACAGGCAGCAATTTGTTGTTGCCTCATATATAACCAATGCCCCTACTCCACTTGGCTCATAGGTGCTCAGTGAATTCTTTTCTTTAATTCATCAGACCGCACATCACCTGGATAGATGGCCTTAGCTGGCAACCACTTAGGCATGAATACCTAATTGGCCAACTAACCAGCATGCATTGAGGGCCAACTCTATGCTGGCACTATGGGGCACCGTAGGGTGGCTTACACTACATGCTTTCTTCAGGGAGATGCCAAACTGGCTAGGAATGTGTGTGTGAACACATGGGAGATTAAATAACAAGAGAAGATGTTGGTTCATCATACTGAAGTCATAAAACCTACCCTAATTAAGGCCCTGTGACTGGCACTGCCATGCAGGAGGTGGAGTTCTGCAGACTGGAGAGAAATGGGAAGCTTTCACAGAAGGGAAACGACTTGAGCAGGGCTTTGGAGAAGAAGGGTTGGATTTCGGCAATCTGGGAGGACAGAGCGTGGTAGTTTATCCTTTGACTTCTTCTCCAGTGACCTTCATTCAGAGTTCTTGATTTCCCTTAGGACAGCATTCAGCTCAAGACGGGGTAAGGCAGCCACAAGAATAGCACCAATAAACACTGCTGTCTCCCACCTCCTCCCCTTGGACAGCCTTCCTCCTTGCCAGGTTCCTGTCTCCTCCTTCCCAGAGCTCAGGGTGATACAAAGCAGCCTTTCTTTGTCTGAGGTTATTTAGAAGCAGTCCCCCATAATTACAGTAATCTTATCTCTTTGAATCCACCAAAATTACCCCTTTTCCTTATGCTGGCACCGTCAGGCATCGTTGGTGAGCTTTGTGTAATGCTGCAATGTTGTTTTTTCACAGTGACATCTGCTCAAAGAGACAAATGTTCTATGTGGCTGACTCATTTGGTGGGAACTTGTCCACATGCCCGTGTGAATGGGTGAGGGTGGAGGATGCAGGAAGAGGGAAGTATTTAGGTGGTTATTTTTCAGATTTTAAATTAAGAATATGAATATTTTATTTCCTGCAGAAGAGCAGAGAATATTAGTCGTAGTGGAAGTCGTGCCTAGATGTCTCCTGATGTCTGAAATGTACCATGTTTCAAGATGGGTAAAGATGGTCATGTTTCTCCAATACATTTTGGTTACCTTGGTGATTCTCATCCACGTTACCTTGTCCCCCTGTATCGGGAGCTTCCTCAGGTCCTCTCTCCAACTGTGGTCTTCTTGAGTGAACTCTGAGTTCTGAGACTCCAAGATGAGCTCTCTGAGGTTTCGTGGTGAGCTCCCTGAGGTTCTACGGTGAGCTCCCTGAGGTTCCGTGGTGAGCTCCCTGAGGTTCCGTGGTGAGCTCTCTGAGGTTCCGTGGTGAGCTCTCTGAGGTTCCGTGGTGAGCTCTCTGAGGTTCCATGGTGAGCTCACTGAGGTTCCACGGTGAGCTCCTTGAGGTTCCGTGGTGAGCTCTCTGAGGCTCCATGGTGAGCTCTCTGAGGTTCTATGCTGAGCTCTCTGAGGTTCCGTGGTGAGCTCTCTGAGGTTCTGTGGTGAGCTCCCTGAGGCTCCATGGTGAGCTCTCTGAGGTTCTGTGGTGAGCTCCCTGAGGCTCCATGGTGAGCTCTCTGAGGTTCTGTGGTGAGCTCTCTGAGGCTCCGTGGTGAGCTCCCTGAGGCTCCATGGTGAGCTCTCTGAGGTTCTGTGGTGAGCTCCCTGAGATGGTCCTGGGATTTTGGCTGTGCACTTTCATGCCATCCACTCTGCGACCCCCTGGGTCAGCAGCCTTTCTCTCCTTCACCCACCTGGGAACAGCGCTGAGGAGTTTGAAGAGCACATGGTTCCCTGTTACAGTGTGTTTACTCATTGCTCCGTTCATTCACTGAGCACTCCCTGTGCACCAGGTCTTGGTGGGTGCATTTATGGAAAAGTAAGTCAGAACAACTCTTTCCTCAGAGAGCTCACATTCTGTAGGGCCATGGCCAGGGACACCATGAAAGTGACACACAAAGCTCAGCATCATGGTGTGTGTGTGGCGGGGGGGGGACGGGGAGGCTGCCAGATAAGACTTTTCTGAGGTGACACTGAGTAAGACACAAAATCGTCACCTTTCTTACACACTTCCAAATCTCTCAGTGGCTGTTTCATGATATCCTAGGCCCACTGCCTGGATCACTCAGGCCTGCAGAATCCAATCCCTCTTGCCATACCCACCCCGTCCTCCTTCCAACCATTGTGAATCAACTGATCCTGTTGGTTTACCTGTTCCCTTGTTTCCCCTGCATAGCCCCTTATTCTTGACTCGGTCTTTGTTCATGCTTTCTGTTTAAAGTGAGCCTTCCTCTACCTCCTCCCCCAGTGACACCAGCAACAACTCTCAGACTCATGTCACTTTCAGGGATCAGCTCACCCAAATGCTTTATGAGACTCTCTAGCCACACTAAACATGTGATAGTTTCTCTTAAGCTACAGGTACAACTCAGATAATGTATGTAATAAATAATACTTAAAATCTTGGAAAGCACAATGCAATCATAATTGCTATTATCTTTACCTGGTAGAAGAGCTTTTGATGCCTTCACCAACACTAGCTGTATTTCTTTAGGCAAGTTCTTTAGCAATTTAGTAGGGAAAACAACATTTCAGGGTTGTTGTAAAAATTAATCAAATATATTGACATGGATATAAATAAAATTTCTGACTTGTGGTAGGCAGATCTTGATGGACTGATGATAGTAGCAGGAGTGTTATTTTTTCTTAGAGACAATTCATACTTTTGATATTATTTAATTCATGTTCTTTTATTGTCCAGTAGACCAGGATAGGTATGTGTTTTGGGATGAGAGGAGCAGGAAAGTTCTTTTATGAAGGTTGATCATGAAGGACAAAACTGAACATCCTTCAGAGCCCTGCAACTTTCATCTCAAAAATCAGAGAACTGCAATACTGCAGTGGACAGATGACGTCCCATTCCTGTGTCATCACTTCTCCGCAAGAAGACAATTGCTTGGCCCTGACATTCCCTTCGAGACTAAGGGTCATTGTTCTCTCAGAGACAATGTTTATCAGAAATGAAGGCCCGCACTGGCCCAGGAGGTAGAGATGAAGGAGGCAGCTGACCTTTTGGGGAGGTGGTCACTTGCTGACCTTTAGAGAAGTTCTCCATGCAGTGCGTGGATGCTGGGTCACCAGCGCACAACAGGGTGGTGAACAGGAATATAGGATTGGAGGGAGCCAGGGCTATGGGTTTCACAACTTCAACATTATTGACAATTGGGGCCAAATAATTCTCAGGGTGCTGTCCTGTGCACTACAGGAGGTTTATCTGCGTCCTTGGCCTCTACCCACCAGATGCCACGGAATCCCCATCCTGCCCAACCAAATATGTCTCCAGGCGTTGTCTAATGCCCCCTGGTGGGGTGGAGTGAGGGATTGTGGGTAAATCACTCCAGTCAGTAATACAGTCAGTAGAGAAAGGGAGGGAAAAGATAAAAAGTGGCAAATGGAGCTCCATAGAATAGTATTTCTCAGACTTTAGGATGGCAACCAGATGACCTAGAAAACTTGTTAAAACCAGGTGCCTGGGCCCCAGACTTAGATTCTGATTCTGAATAGTTGGGATGTAGCTTGAGATTTTACAGTTCGAACAAGAACCCAAGAGATGCTCCTGCTGCTTGGTCCAGTGACTGCACCTCTGGAAAATTGCCATAGAAAATGATGCCAGAAGGATGGAGACAAGTCAATGAAAACTGTCCATTGTCTTCAACAGCCTAGATGTGGACGGGGCCCTTTAAAATCATATAAGTGATACGTGTGCAAAACTAAAGGTATCCACATTTCTATGCTGGAAAGATCACTAAAGAACCAGGAAGAAAGAAATTGGCTGCTTGAATAGGGGACCCAAGTGACCAGATGAAAGGGGTTCTGAGCCTTCAAAGATCCTGGGTGTGCAGGGGACAGGTTGCCAGCTTATCCCTGAGTCCTGTCAGCCAGCTTGGCCCAGGCCCCGGGAGAGGCGCTCCCAGAGCGCTGCCATGGCAGTGGTCCCTTCAAGAGCTGCCACGGGGAGACGCAGGAAACTTTAGACCCCATGCCAAGCCAGCACAATTAAGCATAAATACGAGTCTCTACAAAATGCTCCTGCAGTCAAGCACAATTTCAGTGCATGCTTCTAGCCTACCACCCTGTACCAACTATGTGACTGCTCTCCAGAGAGCTACGCACAGAAACACTGACCGCTATTGCCCGGCAGCGAGGGTTCAGCCCTCCCTCCCAGCAGTCATCCAACCCACTTCTGTGCCATGTGTGAGATTTCACAGGCAGCAGGGCAGAGCCAGGGAGTTCACGGGCCTGGGGACAGGTCACTGGCTGTCCACACCTAGACACCAACTGTAGATACTGACAGGACTTAACATAAAACTTCCTCTTTCCTCCTCCATTTTCCGTCTCCTTCTTCCTTTTTATTTCTCTTTCTTCATGTGTCCAGTGCCCATGCTCGCCCCCACCCTGGGAACAAGCAGTGATCTCTGTGGCAATGGGCTCTGTGACAGTGAGGCCCGTGGATCTGTAGCAGGGGGGCCTGTGGCAGTGGGCTCTGTGGCAATGGGCTCTGTGGCAGTGGGCTCTGTGGCAATGGGCTCTGTGGCAGTGGGCTCTGTGGCAGTGGGCTTGGTGGCAGTGGGCTCTGTGGCAGTGGGCTTGGTGGCAGTGGGCTCTGTGGCAATGGGATCTGTGGCAGTGGGCTTGGTGGCAGTGGGCTCTGTGGCAGTGGGCTCCATCGCAGTGGGCTTGGTGGCCGTACCCCACTCCATCTGGCACTTCCTTATTCTCCTTTACTAAACTGGCAGAACTCTGAGGCATGTACAGTAACCTCCTTTCATAACTGAATGTCTGCGAGGCCTTTCTCTTAATTAGTCAGATGGGCCTGTAACGATGGAATCACCTGGGCCCAGGAGCCCCTGTCACACCGTCTCTGGATCTGAATGATCCGGCCAGAGGATTAGGACCAGGGACTGGCCTCCCTGCCTGCATTATCCACGGGGGGTTGGTGGCTAGGAACCTTCCCTCAGTTCAGAGACTGAGGCTCCACAGTCACAAACTTGATGTCACATGTGAAGATTAATCTCGTCCCCAAAGCTGCCCCAGAAGGAGGCTGTGGGAGTTGTTTATCTCGAGTCTTCATACCTTATCTCCACTTCCCTCAAAAACAAAGTCTGTCATGGAAAATCTTATCCCTTACTTGGATTTTGGAATTCTGAGGTCAGGTTTCTGAAATTTCTCTCTCTCTGTCTTTTTTCTCTCCCATAAAATCTATCTGCCAAACATGGTGTCATGCTTCTGGACCCAGAATCCTGTGGCCTTTTCCCTGTCAGCACCATGACCGTGGGAGTGACATGGCTCCAGGCACACGGGATGTCACATTAGGACAGATACAGTCCTTCCCTGAAAGGGGTGTTTGAAATTGTTGGGGGGGAATAAAAAATAAGCAAAATAAAAATAAAACAATACTGTCAGACATATACTCAAATACCATCTTCAAAAGATACTTCCATTGGACCGCTTGCCCCATCCTGTTCCCTTTCTGTGTGGTTCCCTGCAATCTATCTGAGATGCCTCGAGGCTCACATATTTCCATTGGCTTTGTGTTTGTGCTTCCACCTTCCCATCCTTGTTGATGTAACTATATATTATGCCTATGTTTTAACTATGTAGGACATAAACATGCTTCCAAAAGGCAAAAATGTACGAAAAGATACCCTTCTTCTCTAAGAATATAATCCTATGCCACTCCCTCCCATGGCCCGTCCGCCTCACTTTTCCAACAACCGTGTCAATAGCCAATGTCATTGTTTTCCAGTTCATTCTTTCTGTTTCTTTTTATAAAGATAAATATGTGCACTTTTTCACTCTCTCCTTTCTTACACAAAGATACTCTGCGTACTTTGCTTCTTTTCACTTAACAATGTTTCTTGCTAATCACTGAATGTTGGTTCCCAGAGATCTTCCTTATACATTCCTTACACTATGCAGCATTCCATGATAGTGAACATATCATAGTTTACTCAGCTAATCTCCTATACTTGGACCTTTAGGTAGCTCTAAATTTTTGAAATAGTCTTCTGTATGTATATATATATATATATATATATATATATATATATATACACACACACACACACACACACACACACACACACACACACTAAAGGCCCAGTGCACAAAATTTGTGTACAGTGCGGGGGTGTCCCTCACTCCAGCCTGTGCCCTCTTGCAATCTGGGACCTCTCATGTAGGGTCCCTAGGCCTGGCCGGTGATCAGGGCCTATCAGGGCTTTCTTTCCCCTGGCTGCCGACAGCTGGCCCCACCCCTGCTGCTGCTGCCGCTGCTTGCCATCTGTGCAGTGCTGCCCCTTCCCCCACCACTGGTCATCTCCCTCTGCAGGCAACAGGCATGGGGTGCAATTGCTTGGCTGACCTGGGCCTCCTTCTTTGGGGGCAATTGTGGAGCCCCTTCCTCCCTGCCCCCACCCCCAATTGATCACCCTGCCAGCCAGTGGCCTGGGCCTCCCTCTTTGGGGTGATCATAGGGTGATGGCGGGGCCCCCTGACCAATCGCATTGCACCTGCCTTGGCTAGCCTGGCGCCAGTGCATGTCATAGAGTGGTCATTTGGTTGATTTGCATATTACGCTTTTATTATTATAGATATATGCTGCTGGAGGCATAGCTTCAAAGTAGGGTCTTGGATCAAATGAAAAATGCTAACCTTGACAAAGTTGCCCGTGTATCAGCATGATGCTCTAGCCACCTGAGCTACAAAGCCAGGGCTATTTTTACATTTTCACCGGCAATGTATGAAAGTGTTTGCTTCCCTGGTCCCAGTAATATGTGTCGCCAAGCTTTTGAATTTTTGCCAATCTTGATGAGTAGAAAATAGTACCTCATCTATACATATTGTATCATTTTTCTCAGAGTTAAAAAAAAAAAGCACAAATGAAGCAGGAATATTACCCAGGGGAACTGTGGTTCGCAGGCACTCGATACAGAATGCTCACCTTAACGAGGCTGCCGACCTCCCCTCCTCCCCGTCCCTCCACCGCACCCCCAGTGATGCTGGCAGGGTGAGCTCTGGAAGTGCTGTGCCCAGAGCTGTACTTTGAAACCTGGCCGTGTCCTATTTCTAATGTGCTCTGCCAATTGGAGATCCAATCCATTAGCCCTAATGGGGTTGTTCTCACAACTGCACTCTCAAATATCTCGGTCTATTTAATTCTTTCATCATCTATTTCAGTTTTATTGCCTAACGAAAGTGAGGGGAAATTCCATGTAGCCAGTTGGTTCAAATATAGTGGCCACTTGACTTCAAATTCTCTGGAAAGACCACACATTGTACAGCTATTTAAGGCTCTGACGGTTGTGCATCCATTTCCTCCCTGCACGTCTGCTCTACAGTCAGCTTCTGAGGTCGCTCTGTGATGCGAGACTTCAGCCTGCCTTTCAAGCCTCCCTCCCACCTTCCCACAGAACTGGTATTCTAGATTGGGGGTTCTCATGGCAGAAAATTGTTTCTCAGGAAATTCAATTGTATAAAAGATGTGTACAGGGGATAAATCAGAAGATGGCCATTTGCTGCACAAAACATTTCAAAAAAATATTCTTTGTTTGGAAACTTCCTACATGCATTTTTTGTGTGTGTATAGAGTTGAATATATAATGTCAACTGATAAGAACAATGCATTCTAGTGAAAAACATGACATTTTTAATTCCGGGAGTATGAATGTCTTTTCCTATCAGCCTCAGGATCAATTTTGTTTTTCACAGCATCCCACGCAATCATAGGCTATACTTCAATTATATGCTGCAAATGCTTAAAAGGGGAGTAATAAGCCGATTGGCATGGCTCAGTGGTTGAGTGTCGACCTATGAACCAGGAGGTCACAGGTTCGATTCCTGTTCAGGGCACATGCTTGGATTGTGGGCTCAATCCCCAGTGTGGGGCATGCAGGAGGCAGCTGACCCATGATTCTCTCTCATCTTATCTCTCAACCTCTCTCCCTGCTTCTCTGAAATCAATAAAAATATATTAAAAATAAAATAAAATAATAGAAGAGGCGTAATAGTGTTTCCATAGTGATTACTAGCAGTATCTAATATTAGTAGGCACTCACCATGAATATCAAGTCAGCCACGTCTAACATAAACTGCAAAGGAAGTACCAAGTGTAACATGATCACAATGCACTGTTACCTGTGAGCTTGTTGTGGGACCACTGACTTCACTTCTTGGTTATGAAGAACATGTGACGGTTATGACCCCCTGAGCCTTGCGGGCATGTGATTAAGCAGAGCACCCTAGACTCACACGGGCAGAAATAAGTGGGTCTGAATTCCAAACTCACTAATGCTGTAGCGCAAGAGCCAGCAATCAAACTCGTCAGCATTTATCAAACCATCAGCACACAGCAGTGGGGAGCAGTTTTCTCATAGATCTGCCCCGGGAAGACCTAGCATTGATGGGTTCGAAAAGGCGCAATTTGTCAGCTCACACAATTGATTGAGCCGGGGCTTCTAAAGTTAATTAATTACAAATTTAATAAATATATTTTGAAAGGAGATAGATACAGGAGAGATAGATGATAGAAACACAGACATTTTTGTTGTCTCAGTGTTTCAGGCAAGGTGGTTTCCAGCAAGTGCCATGACACCCCTATGCTGTCAGTGCCATTGCACCCCTATGCTGTCAGTGCCATGACACCCCTATGCTGTCAGTGCCATTGCACCTCTATGCTGTCAGTGCCATGATGCCCCTATGCTGTCAGTGCCATGACGCCCCTATGCTGTCAGTGCCATGACACTCCTATGCTGTCAATGTCATTACACCCCTATGCTGTCAATGCCATTACACTCCTATGCTGTGGGTGCCATTACACCCATATGCTGTGGGTGCCATTGCACCCCTATGCTGTCAGTGCCATTGCACCCCTATGCTGTCAGTGCCATTACACTCCTATGCTGTCAGTGTCATGACACTCCTATGCTGTCAGTGCCATGACACCCCTATGCTGTCAGTGCCATTGCACTCCTATGCTGTCAGTGCCATGACACCCCTATGCTGTCAGTGCCATTGCACCCCTATGCTGTCAGTGCCATGACACCCCTATGCTGTCAGTGCCATGACACCCCTATGCTGTCAGTGCCATGACACTCCTATGCTGTCAGTGCCATGACACCCCTATGCTCTCAGTGCCATTGCACCCCTATGCTGTAAGAATACTATTGGTCCCATTAGGCTTAAGGAAGTTGAGCAACTTGCTAAAAGCATCAGCTCCTGCGATGGAACTCGAGTCCGTCAGTGACTCCCATTGACCCTCCATTGCTATGTTACCAGCATTTCCAGTTCCCAGTGCCATTCCTAGCCCCTCCCTAATACTCTCAAGTGTCCAAGAAATGGAGGAATGGTGACTATTATATGGGGATATTATTTATAAACAAATATTAAAATCCTGATTTGATAATGAAAGGATGCTTATTTGCTGAAAAAAATTGTTCAAAATAATACACACACACACACACATATGCTGTATGTATGTATAATCTCCCTGCATACATTTAAAACACCATTCAGTTGACCAGAAATCAAATCACACAGGAGTCTTTAAGCTTTAATAAGCCTCGTGCATAATGCACTGGATTCCAGCCTCTTGTCTCTGAGATGTGAGCCCAAACAGTGTAACTTTAGGGCCGTGGCAGCCAGCCTTCAGGATGTCCCTCGTGACCCCGCATCCTGGTACTTGCCCTCTGTGGAGTCCCTCCCACAATGCACCAGTGTCTTGTGCTCTGTGTTCAGTAGATGATGGTGGAAGTACTAGCATGTCTCTGCTGAGAGCAGGTTACACTAGACATCACAGCTTCCATCTTGCTGGCTTTTCTTTCTTGGGAGAAACCAGCTTCCACGTTGAACAACCCAGCCTAGTGGGCCACACGGTGAGGAACTGAGGCTGCCAGGGAAGCCAGCAGCCAATGAGGAGCAGTCCTCTGGCCACTGGCATTAGCCGGGAGCCACAGCCTGGCCGCAGCCATAGGGCCACCTGAGCCAGGACCACCCGGCTAGGCCACTGCCGAATCCTAGCCTGCTAAATGTTGGAGCTGTTTCCCAGAAATAGATAACACTGGACCTCTACATCTGTGCTTGGAAGCTCCTCCCAGACCCACTGGCAATGTGCTAATCCATTCATGCAACCACTATTTATTGACTAGGGGCCTGGTGCACGAAATTCATGCATGGATAGGTGGGGGAGGGGAAGGGCAGGCAAGAAGGTCCCTCAGCCTGACCTGTACCCTCTCTAATTCGGGAGCCCTCAGGAGATGTGCTACTGATGGCTTGGGCCCACTCCATGTGGTTCTCTGATCTCTGGCGGGCCTGTCTATTCCAGACCACGGGGATGGGCAAGCAGGCCCTGCTGGGTGCTGCCTACAGCCCCCACTTGTCTGCTCAGGGGTCATCATGGACACCTCCCAGCAGGCCCTGCTGTGTGCTGCCTGCGGGGTCCCCGATGGCTTGCACCCCCTCCTCTGCAGCTGGCACCCAGCCAGCCCAGCTGTTCACCCCTGCAGGGTTCCCATCATTGGCTTCCCTTCCTCCACAGCTGGGGCCCAGCCCACCCTGCTGGGCACTGCCTGAAGCCCCTACTTGTCTGCTCAGGGATCATCAATGGCAACCTCCCAGCAGGCCCTACTTGGTGCTGCCTGTGGTCTGATTGCCTGCTGGGCTCCCTTGCCAGGGTAACACCACCAGCATCCTGCCCCACTGCTATGGGCACCACCATTTTGTCCTGGAGTGATGGTTAATTTGCATATTACTCTTTTATTAGATAGGATGTGTGTGGTTATTAGGTAGGTGCCAACCCAAGTTAGGTTGTCAAGAACCTAAGACTGTAGCAATGAATGAGATTAGTCAAGTTCCTGCTTTCATAGAGTTCATGTTATAATGCAGTTATTTATAGTTATTTGCGAATACATCTTATCTTCCTGGCAAGATCACAAAATTCTTGAGCATGGAACATTTATTTTTATGTTACTATAGTATGGTAAGTCTAGTTATTGTGTTGTATTATCCTGGTTTCCCTCCCCAAAAAATGTCTGTGATTTTTATCCATAAGAGATTTCAAGATTCTTGAATGCAGAGGTGTGTGTGTGTGTGTGTGTGTGTGTGTGTGAGAGAGAGAGAGAGAGAGAGAGAGAGAGAGAGAGAGAGAGAGAGAGAGAGAAAATAGTGACAGGATCCCCAACCAGCAGTGGCTGAACCAATAGGGTTATGATGAGAATTCTGGGCCAGAAGCTGTTAGGATAACAGCTCCGTCTCCCTTCTCGTGGTTCCTAAGACACATAATTGAAGCCTTGGTTGGGTCAAGTGCTCAGTGAATCTTTGCTGAGGACAGGACTGCTACAGATAAGGAGAAGTCAACTAAGTAATATTCGAAGCATTTAATCTTATCTGTAGGATTACTTAATCTATGCTAATTACTTACCTGCATGCTACTTAATCTTATCTCTAAAGATGGGGTAACTTACTCCAAAAGGTTGTTTTAGTGACTAAATTTGTTATTTAGTATAAAATGCGTAACCAGTGCCTGGCCAGTGAGACTGAGAATATGCGAGCAGTTACCACTGTGCACAAAGTGTGGCCACGTGCCCGAGCTTCACTGGGCTCTTGGGCACGTGTCTCATTTACCCACAGTGGACCTCACACTACTGATTTCCTGAGAGAGGGAATCATCCTTGCCCCCCTCCTTCCTCACCCCTGCGATCTCCATGCGGGGGAAGCACAGTCTCAGGCTGAGTTTTGCTTCTTTTCATGCAAAGCTTTGGGGGTTTTGACCAGGTGCTAGGTGTCATGGGCAATGTCCAACCATCACCACAGTGTTAGCTTCCCTTCTAACCATACCCATGTGCTTCACGCATAGTCCCTCCCCTGCGCAGCACCGAGCAGGTGCACTGTGGTGCTTCACCTCCTGTGCCCAGTCCTCAGCTTGCAGAGGGAGGAAAATGCCAGCATGCTGAAGGGTGCTGGGTGGGGGTGAGCAGCGAGGTCAGAGCCAGGCTTCAGGACCGTTCCCCAACATGAAGAATTGGACAGGCGTTGCCAAAACTTGGCTGCCTGTAAGTGCCACATAATAAGACTCCTTAGTCAGGAACAGGGTGCCTTGCGGGAGAGGAGCATTAAGAATTCCAGGAAGCACAGACTCAAAGCCCGTTGCCCAGGCAGCAAAGCCGCCCACCTTCCCTTGAGCAAATGGAGCCAAATTCATCCTCACATGTGCCTTCCTTTGCCTTTCCAAGCACCCCCGAGGGGCTGGCAGCATCCACTGCTGCACGTGGTCTGTGAGGGAGGCTTTGGTGCTGCCCACAATCTGGCCAGTGGCACTCCTTGTCCCAGCCCCGCCCCTCCCAGCACCTGGCTGTGCTGCCATCACCTGCATAATGGCCTCAAGCCCAGTTGTCATTTCAGTGGCTGTGGAAATAGACGTGACTGCAGGTCTCTCCGGGAAGGGCTAGCACACACCATGTATTGCTGGCTTCCAGGGCCCTGAGGGGGCTTTCCAAGTCTGGCCTTCATGGGAATATGAGGCAGGGAGAGCGATCTTGGGGAGGAAAGGACAGTTTGTACAGGTAAATTATACTACATCAATATGATGAAATGTTCTACAGCCACTAAGAAGTGTGTTGTATCAGAGGACTTAATTATGTAGGGAAAGTCCAAGGATAAAATATTAAGTAAAAAAAGCAAATTTCGCCCTAGCTGGTTTGGCTCACTGGATAGAGCGTCAGCCTGCGGACTCGAAGGTCCCGGGTTCGATTCTGGTCAAGGGCATGTACCTTGGTTGCAGACACATCCCCAGTGGGGAGTGTGCAGGAGGCAGCTGATCGATGCTTCTCTCTCATCGATGTTTCTAACTCTTTTTCCCTCTCCCTTCCTCTCTGTAAAAAAATCAATAAAATATATTTTTTAAAAGAAGCAAGTTTCAAAGTAGAATTGTTCCAGTAAAGTAAAAATGTGTGTATTAAGAAGGAAAAATACCAAAGTGTTCATTGTGGTTACATCTGGATAATAGGATTATGAGTGGTTTTGAATTCCTTCTTTGTCTCTTCTTTCAATTTTTCTACGATGAGCACATTAAATTTTAATCATGAAAGGGGCATTAATGTGGAATAAAACAGAAGTAATAAAATAAGTGCAATGGAACTCGCCAGGAGAGGGTAGGGCGGCTTATACCAGGGTCCTCCCTGGACTCACATCCTCCCTCATCTCTTCTCTCCACCTCCAGCGCTCACCGTCTTGTCCGCACAACTTCACACGTCATTGTACAGGCCTCGGGTCCCTGGCAGCTTTCTGAATGCGCGTCCGTGTCCCCAGGACTGGGTCTTATTTTCTCTCTTGCACACAAACCCCCACCTGAACCACTAAACTTAGAGTTAGACACACATCAGGTTGAAGGTCAGCCTCGCAGGGCCAGGTTCAGTGTGGGGATGGAGGGTGCTAGGAATAGGGTGGGTCAAGTGGCCCGAGAGGAGAACAGATGGATAGAGACACAATTTCTATGCACTCCTGACTTTGTATTGCTTAGGAGAGAAGCGAGGGGGGCCATGTTTTCCCTCTCTCTCTCTCTCTCTCTCTCTCAGAGTCTGTTTCTCATATAGAACATGGTAATGCTCAATAAATACCCTTTGAATAAACAAAAAGCAAGCCCACCCTCCTGGTACAGTGTTGTCCTAGATGACAGATCCCCTTCTCGGAAGGAAGCCATGGGGAGCTGTGACTCATACTTGGAGAAGCCGAGAAAAATGCCCATCACAGCAGCAAGCACCTGGTATTGCTCGCTCAGCCCGATTCTACCCTAGGGTGACCTGCACCTGTCACCTAACCTTCCAAGCAGGCTGAAGCCAGCACTGTTGGGGTTCAGTCCACATCCCTTTAAACTCCTCTGACTAGTTCTGTCTTTTCCTCCCCTCCTTTGAGGTGAGCAAGAGTCTAAATCAGGCACTTTCCCCTCTTCTCCGGAGGACCCACATCCGGGCAGCTGGAACCTGGCGACGTCCATTCTCCTCAACGTCCCCCCTGCCGTCCCCGCCCCCCCTTCCCTCACCTCAGGAACCTGGTTGTGAAACTTGTAGGAAGGTTTATTAAATTTTGTGAAGGTTATAAAAGTTTCTGAGAGTTTTAAGTTTATTAAAAAAATTCTTGCCCAGCTCGTGTGGCTCAGTGGTTGAGCGTCGACCTGTGAACCAGGAGAGCACGGTTGGATTCCTGGTCAGGGCACATGCCCAGGTTTCGGGCTTGATCCCCAGTGGGGGGCATGCAGGAGGCAGCGATCAATGATTCTCTCTCATTATTGATGTTTCCATCTCTCTCTCCCTCTCCCTTTCTCTCTAATTTCCATAAAATATATTTAAAACATAAAAATAAGAAAAATAAAAGAAGTGTTTTTAAGTTAAATTAGGTCTATTAAATATACTTGAAATTACATGAGAAGCTTTGTCTAATGAAAATTAATAATTATTGTGTGTTCTGTTGTGTACATATATTTTATTAAAATGGGTGTTCTAGAAGTTTTGGTCTGCTTCTGAAAGGAACTTGCAAAGTTTCAGAGCCAAGTTCAAACAGGAAATTCTCAGGAGTACCAGGGGTCCAGTCAGGGACACCAGGCCAGCCAAAAGTGATGCTCCCTGTGGGAGCATCCGACAGTAGTACTCCAGGTACTTGCGGTCCACACATTGGTAATTTGTGAGTTATTTCCAATGCTCAATACATACTTCCAATAAACCATGTACAGAGTTTTAAAATCCTGCACATCATTTGTTCTTTATATGTTAAAATTGTGTATTGAATCTAAATATATATAGTCTTTATATTATTCTCTCTGTCATTTTACAGTAATCATTATTTACCAAAAAATGGTTGTCTTGGAATGTTATATCTCATAGAAAAGCAAAGCTTTTTATCAATTGCATTAAAATCAAATCCATAACCATACCACTTCAAGCTTTGTCATTTATAGGCAATCACAGTTCTACTCTGATGCATTTCCAGATATGTTACAGCTTTAGAAAAATCCATGGAAAGGACTCTGACCTCTTCTAAATTGCAGGCTTCCAAGCAGGGCATATCTTTGAACTGGATGAAGACTTATAGAACTCTGAGGAATAACTCAACTCATAAAAAATACCGGCAAATAATCAGGATAAACAAAAATGGTTATGGGACTAAAATGAACTAAGGATAGTTATTATTCTTATGACTCTCTTTTATATATTGCTGATTTTTTAATCCTTTTGTTTTCCAAATATAAGGAAAACTAGTAAGGATTGTTCTGCATCATCATCAATGACTCATTAATAAGGTAATAGGGTCTGATAAATAAGTAACATTCATTTCACAGCACCCTCAGGAGACGAAGACTTCAAAGACCTCGACTTACCAGTAAAACCAGAAGATTCTTGTCCTCGGGCAAGACATTAACTAAAGACTCTCTCCAACAGCTAAAAGGGACGTTACCTTATCGGTGCCTACCTACGAATGGACATCTGCCCCTGACTCTAACACTGCCCTCCATCTGCAGTGGAAATCAAAGGCTTTTCAAGGATGAGCAGCTGCCGACCACGCAGGAGGCACACAATAGCGAGCTGTGGAACCCGGGTCTGTCTGACCTTCACGGGGCTTTAGAGGACGTTAAGAAAAAAAATAACTTGTGAGAAAGAAAACAAGCCTAACCTCTTCCATCTTATACACGACTCCTAGTCATGTATGTGGTGATAGTGAGGGCTTCGGCACAGCTCAGCCAGCCTCTGTTTCCGTCCTTCCTTCCTCCCCTCTTCCAGCTCTTGGCTTGGGAGAACTGTGCACAGCAGAGGTTTGGTTGAGGAGCCAGGCGTCCTCCTTTGCGAGAGAGGCTGGGCTCCATGGTGATGGAGGGCCATGATGGTAGATCACAGCCAGCAGAGCTGATCTGTGTGTCACCGTATTGGCAATAAAGCCCCTTGCAGCCTTAGCTAGCTGTTCTGGTTTATTTCAATATATTTGAACTCAATAATTCCATAAACGTTGAATCATATATTCATACACTCAATAAATATCTACTGAGACCTACTTTACTCAAGATGTCGTCATGAGCAAGCCTGGCTTTTGCAAAGCTGTGCCAAGGAGAGGCAGTGATGATGACAATAGCATCCGTGACAATAGGGGAGGCTCCCTGCAGGTTGCATCGCAGGTCTGTCCTTGGAGTTTCGCCAGCCCCCCAGCGTTAATTTCATCCTCTGAACGTCACACAAGCAAGTTCACAAGCAAGTCCACGGTGGGCTCACGCAGCCACGCTGCCCTGCGTCCTTCTAGGTCATTGCCTGTTCTGTGTGCCCGGACCCTTATGTTGTGGCAGACACGGGATGTGTTCAGTGGTTGCCAAAATCCCCAAAGACAAAGACCCCCTTAGGAAGTCACGGCAAAACTGGAAAAACAATGGCTGCTCCCAGGTTTCCTACAGATGCCTGGCGTGGTTTCTTTTCTTAAGAACATGATATCCTCATAGCTCCTGTTGTCACCGGGGTGTTAGAGAAGGCACCGCGCACTCTGACACTGACAGTACTTTGAAAAGCCTACTTCTGTTTTCAAGGTATTTTACTGCGGCATATACTCTCATCAAAATAGTAATTCTTATAGAGACACAATATAATTTAATTTTTAAGATTTACTCTTAAAATACAGAAGGGCAGATATTATTATCATTTTATAGATGAGAAAAATTGAAGCTCTGCGTTTTTAGTCATACCATTCTGTTTGTTTCCACTGTGCAAAGCTAGAGGGTGAAAATCTTATTTGAATGGATTTTTTTTTTTTTGCTTTCACATTTTTTACTTTTATATGTGTCCCAGAGGGCATTCTCTTCTATTGCTTTTTTTCCATTTTATTTTGCCACAGTTAAAAGAAAAATCAAAGAAGGGGCTACTGTATTATTAGTTTTTATTCTCTTAGTGTACAATATTATCTTGAAATTTGGTTATAAGGAATCATGTCATTTTAATATTTCCACTCTGTTTCCACAACCAGACAATTATGGAAAATGGCCCCTGTTACTATCTCACTGGTCAGTAATTTTTTTTAACAATTATTTTTGCTGAATTCGTTCACAGATGATGTTGAGGCAATATTATGGCTGGAATCTCTGGTCAGTGATTGAGATCAATCTCTTTATTACCAATAATCGTCCTAGGACCAATACTTGTACACTGTCAGTTTAATACGACTCACTGTGAAAGGAAAACATTTCTTGAGACATTAGCTTGTAAGCCCTGTGGAGGCCGAAGCCACGCCTGTTGGTTTTCATGAGTTCAGTGCAGGGCCTGGCACAAAGGAGGGGTGCCCTTGAGGGCATCAAAACCCAGAGTGGAAAAAGGTGGGTGCACCAGGAAGTGGGTGCAGGAGGCTGGCACAGAAAACCAAGGAGCAGTAAGTAAAATCCGCTCAAATGGCTCAGCTGAGGAAAAGGTTAAAATGACTGACCTTGAAAGAGAAATTCTACCCGTTAGTTTCACAGCCACACAGCCCTGCCCTTTTCCCAGGCTCCCTCTCCTCCCCGGCTCCCCAGAGTCCCGTGCCCATGGAGACGTATGATGACAATGACAGAGAAGGCCCACGGGACATGCTATCTCATCAGCTCCCATCCTTAAACACCCCTTCCCTGGAGGACTACACGGCTGCTGATAGATGAAACTAACTTAGGAAAGAAGTGAGAGTGGCTGATGGAGGTGAGTCGGGGAAGTCTGCCGAGATCTAAGTTCCAGTCCAGGTGTCTGATTTGCACAGCCACAAAATGGGTTGGTGATGAGTAAAGAGACACAGTGAATGAAGCGTGGAGATTGGTGCTTCTTAATCCTTTTTGGTGTAGGCAATACAGGTTCTTATGAAAACCATAAACCCTATCTCAAAGGAAGAAAGGAAAAGAAAAACGAAGGCCAGTTCTCACTCGTCCTCATCCTTGCTCTCGGTTTTTCTTAGCTTCCCCTCTTCCTGGTGGACCCACAGACTCCAGATCAACAGACGCAGGGTAAGAACTCCTGGGCTGGATCATCGGAAATGTCCCCTAATCTTCTGTTTGCCTAACATTGTGGGTCTAACCTTCTGTTTGCCTCTGAGCTGACATAGTTGTGAGCAGATTGCAACACAACCAAGCATCAGCCCTATGAGCCGGGTTAAGTTTCTTCACGCTGCGGGGTTTCGGCTGTTTCATTGTAATTGTGAGAATAAAGAGGGAGCATCTTCGGTAGAGCACGGGCCCCTTATCGATGATACCCACCCTCCAATGCAGGGCCCTGGAAGTATGCAAGGTTACAGGCCAACGGAGACTTTGGAGATATAGTTAAGGCAGCAGACTCTTAGACGGAGATGACCCTGAGTTACGAGATGGGCCCAGTCGAATCCCTTTGGCCTTAAAAGCAGAGAAGTGTCTCTGGCTGGAGTTGGGGAGGCTCCGTGGAGGAAGCAGCAGGAGAGATGAGGCGAAGGAGAGGTGAGCATGAGGACCCAGCCTGCATCACTTGGTTTGAATGTGGACAACGAGGGCCATAGCCAGGGCATGCAGGCTGCCTCTAGCCATTAGGGAATGGGGACCTCAGTCCTGCAGCTGGGAAAAGTGGATTCTGCCAACAACCTGGGAGGTCCCGGAGGTGGGCTCTGCCCTACAACCCCCAGGACGGAATGAGCTCAGCTGGCACCTTAATCTTGGCCTGTGAGACCTGAGCAGGCCCAGCGAAGCCTCCCAGATGTTTGATCTGCAGACCACGAGGCAGTAAATGTGTGCTGTTTTAAGTCTCTAAGTTTGGGGATTGTCAGCGACAGACAACGAATACCATCTCATCCCTCTACCCCACGACAACCTCCTCTCAGGAATTGACATCGAGACGTTGCTGTTCCGAGGTTTGGGGGGTAGAGGGTGCCTCAAATCATACTCATTCCTCAGTTCGTAAGTGAAAGGAATTCCAGGCGACTGCAGCAGGAGTTCTGAGCTCACGATGGGTTTTTCCTGGCGTTTCTGGAACTACCCCATGGAGGAAGCCGCAAGTCCCCTCAGCCTTTCACAGGCAAGACTCGTGGGTGTCGGTCAGGTTCTGGGGGAACAATACCATGCCCCCCCCAGAATGCCTCCCTTGTTTTTCCTGGACCTCGACTCTCTTGTAATCGTCCTCACCAGCCTGTGCTGTCCGGGGGCCGTTCCAGATGTGGTCTCAGAACCCTTCACTCGTCCACAGGAAGCCGGGGACGGCTGGGTGAGGACATATGGAGCCCCCAGTAGATGAGCTGCTCTGACGGAACCATTGAGGGGCTGGGAACCCTCAGAGCACATCCGAGAACCGCCACTGCCAGAGTGACGTCTGGTTGCTCCTCTGAGGAGTGAGCCCAGTCCTCTCATCACCTGCTGCCTCTTTGGGTCAATAAGCTGTCCTGGCCCGACTGGTGTGGCTCAGTGGTCGAGTGTTGACCTATGAACAAGGAGGTCACAGTTCAATTCCCAGTCAGGGCACATGCCCTGGTTGCAGCCTTGATGCCCAGGCGTGGGGCCTGCAGGAGGCAGCCGATCATGATTCTCTCCCGTTATTGATGTGTCTATCTCTCTCTCCCTCTCCTTTTCTCTCTGAAATCAATAAAAATATATTTTAAAAAATAATAAAATAAAAATAAGCCCTCCTGTCCCTTTGTTTGCATAGGAAATGGCTTGCATCTAAGGGGGTCACACCCAGGAGCCTGGGCACCTGCGCTGGAAGGTCCCGCACGGCCTGGAGTCCAGGAGTGAATGAGTGCGGTGAGCTCAGGAGTCTGCGCAGGCCCCGGCTCAGCAGGCAGCGCTGTCACAGGGACAGAGCTTTCTGGGTGGCAGGATGCAACTGACCCACCGTGTTTGCCAGAATGGTGAGAGAACTTGGGGAAGAGAGATTTGACTCTCTGGCTTCTGTGGCCATGGGCGAAGGGACTGGGACCAGAGCCTGGGACAGCACTCTCTCTGTGTGCGTCTCGGGGGGTTTCCTGGGCAGTGGGTACAGGACATCTCCGCCTGGTCCTCAGGGCCCTGGCCGGGCCTCCCTCGGGGCCCCTTGACCGCTGCTCCTTCAGGTGCCCTGGCTCAGCATTTCCCATCTGGCAGCCTCGCTTCCTCTCTTCTGCCTTCTTCCTGCTGCTGCCGACAAAGCACCCATTGTCCGGGTTATGAACCCCAATGCCGTAGATGCAACGTCTTAGAATGCACTTTGCCTCTCATTACGATCCTCTGGTGACTTTTTTCTTAATATTTACCCTCGGGGGATGTGCATCAAGACTTACAAGTGCTGTGGCCACAGCTATTTGCCTGGAGTCTCTATCCGAGACTAGGGGGCAGCAGGGTCTTCAGATAGAGTGGTTCTCAACCTTTTGGCCCTTTAAATACAGCTCCTCATGCTGTGACCCCCAACCATAAAATTATTTCCATTGCTACTGCATCACTGTAATGTTGCTACTGTTATGAATCGTCATGTAAATATCTGATATGCAGGATGGTCTTAGGTGACCCCTGTGAAAGGGTCGTTCGACCGGTTGTGACCCACAGGTTGAGAACCGCTGAGATAGGAGAAGAGGGAGCAAAGGTTGGAATCAGAAATTCTGCATTTAAACCCCTGACCAGCCTGCAGCCACCTTGCGTGACGGTGAAATGCCTCTTCGCACATCTCTTAACTTTAAACCAGGCCAATCCGCTGTAACGGTTGTGAAGCTGCACTGGAGACCCATGTCGGACAGTGGCCACCACGGCCCCTGGACCTCTACCCTCTTCTTTCTGTCTCCCTGCTCCTCCTGACACACCTGCCCTCTCTCCCAAGGACACGCACACTCTTTTCCCACCTGGAAAATTCTGTCCCCAGACAACCACCTAGTTCCCCCTGATCCCCTGCCACCCGTACCCTTGAGTGAGCTGCTCAAGGCAGAGACCTGCCCAGCCACATCTCCACAGGGTCACACGGCCCTGGCCGAGCCAGCCCTGCCACCCTACCCTCCTGAGTATGGGATGTATCCCACACCTCACATCACCCTGACATGCTACTTATTTGTTTATTTTGCATATTGTTCATCCCCCACCACACACACCCTTGGCAGGTGGGGTTGATCGTTTGGTTCACTACTCTCCCTGCAGCTCGTAGAGACGCACCCGGAGCAGTGCAGGTGCTCAGAGGGTCAATGCTGACAGTGACAAGGGGTTTATGCAGTGCTGGCGTAGAGCACCCGGAGGGACAATAAGTCACAGCTCAGCGCCGTGCATCGACGGGTAGGGGCCCAACAGACACTCTTCCTGGAGCTTTTCCTGGTGATTTAGAATTTAAACATATTTCACTGGTGACTTGGAATCTTACTTCGTTCTGAGCTTTGCGGGGAAGGAATGTTTTGGATCTGGGGGACCAAACGTTACGTCAGAAGTCACTACTTCCTGGCCGGTGGGGACTCTAGACTCTGGGACTCACTCACTCCTCCCTGGAGAGGAGTCCTTTTTCATGGACGAGGCAGGAGGTCGGAGGGCACGGGTACTTGGCTCTCTGAAGAAGTGGCCCCATGTAGCAGAAATGCATGGATTTTGGCACCAAAACGTCTGTATTCAATTGCTGATTTTGCTGCTTCACAGCTGAGGGAACTTGACTACAACATGCCCCCTCCCCACCCCAGTCTCAGGCTCTCTTAATTTCAAAGGATGGGGAGGACAGATACTATCTCCCAGGTCTGTTTCCTGTGCGAGGCTCCTTGATGAGAAACAAGACGGGGTGTGTGCACGTGCTTGGCAAACCATCCATCACGGCAGGCGCTTGCTGTTTCTCTGTAGTGGGAACTGCATTTCTTCTGACCTGTGACCTCAAAACCAGGCCACGCAGCACTGTACCAGCCTGTGATGCTGGGGTGCTGTTCCCCGGTGCCCACTCCTCCCCCGCCTGTGACTTCCTTGGCTCTGAGTCTGATGCCTCGCTGTCCAGCACCTTCCCCCTTCGACCCAGTGCTTTCCTTCAGGAAACTCACGAGGCTTCCCGGACAAGTCCTCGTTCACTTGCCTCCTGAGAGAAGCAAGAAGCAGCCCCCGGCTGGCCGGGAAGCCAGGCCCCCTCTCGCCCACAGGACGCCCACTTCCGAGTCTTGCGGGGGGTCGGCCTCTTCTCTGGCCTCTGCTCCCAGGTCTCCCTGGAGTCGAGGTCCCGATGCACCCGGCCTGTGAGGAGAGCAGGGCCCTCCCGGAATGTTGGGTCCAACGGGAACTTTAACGTCGACCCAGCGGAGAGGAAATGAGGTGCATGCTGCTAGCCAATCCGGGCAGCCCCAGAGTCGCACCCAAGGCCTGGATCCCGATGGGCCGTCCACAGCACCACAGCCTCAGCTGTCCATTTGCTTAGCCCCCAGACAGTGGAAGGTCCAGCCGAGGCTCCTGCTTTCTGTCCCCAAGACGATAGGAGAGTAGCTTCTCTGAGCAACTCCTCCTGAGGCTGAGCTACTAAACACCTCGTTGCTCCTGGGTTGTAGGGATTTGGGGGGCTTCTGTTCGGACCCCCAGTGCTAAATGGCCAGTCCTTGTTCTTCATGTGCCTTTTCGTTGGACACGGAGGGGACTGGAAGGGACTGTGGGAACTGATGCTTTGGCTCCAGTCAGCTCCTGCCGTGCGTGTGTGTATGTGCATGTGCGTGTGCATGTGTGTGTTCACACTCTCCAAAAATAGAACTGTTTCCTTTTGGGAAACCCAAAATTCAAGAAGGGCAAGACACACGAGGAGGCAAAGGCTTCCTGGCAGTGCCGGGTCTGCTTTTCCGTAAACATTTACTTTTGTCCTTTCCTGATTTCCCCTGACCTTGGCGCTCCTCTGCCAAGGAGCCAGAAGTCCAGGCTCCCTCGAGGCCCAGTGGCTGAAGGGCTAGGCCCTGCCCTGCGAGTGTCCAAGCCGGGGACACCATGTGGGCGCTCAGCTGTGGCGACGGTGTGTGGTGCAGCTGCGCTGGGCAGGGAGACACAGCTAAGGGGAGGGTCAGGTGGCACCAGTGTAGGGCCAAAACCAGTCCCTGCCACGAAAATGTCCCAGGGAAGAAAGAAAACAGAGGCGGGGGGTCTGGCGCCCCAGTGGACGCACACGATCACAGGGGTGCTTCCCAAGCACGTGCTCTCCCGGTGGGACGAAAGGACCCGCTCAGAGCCGGAGGCAGAGGCAGGGCTGTGCCCCTCAGAGCACAGCCTCCCCCACAGGCAGCCGCTGCCAGCTTAGGTCCTCGTCCAACACTCGCAGAACTTGGGAGGAGGGACCGTGGAGTCCTCGCTGATGCTGTGTGGCCCTCCTGCTGGGACCCACCTCGAGGAGCTTGTGTGGTGACCAGCGTGTCCCCTCCCTGCATCACACGACACAATGCCCAATGCCAGGCCTCTCCTTTCAGAGTCCCCCGCACACTGTGGCATGCGGCCTCTGCCCTCAGGGGTCACACACGCTGAGAAGGACCAGAGCCTGCCACCCTGCCCCTGTGAGAGCCCCGCTCCACCTCCCCCACTGCCTCTGCCTCCGTGTCCTCCTGCCCCGGCTGCATTGCCTGGGCACAGGGCCAGCCCGGCCATCAAAACCCATGACTCCTTTGTGCTCCGGACGAGTCAGGTGACCTCGCTCAGCAGTCGGCTTCCCTCCATCTTCTGACTTTTCATGCCTGCATTTTGCGTCTGCCTCCTTGCTTTGGTGTTTAAGATCTCAGCGTGCATGTCCCTGAGCTGGGAATGACCTTGGAGTCTGGGAATATACTATACCAGCTGCAAATATTCCTGAAAATAAGTCCATGGCAACTGGCCCCCTCCCCAATCTTATCAGAGGAACCTGCGAGAAGGGCAGCACTGCCTGTGGGGTAGCCAGGTGCTCGGCAGGTAGGATCCCCTCCCCGCTGCCATCACCATTTGTCACCCCTGTACCTTCCCCTAATCCCCCACCCCCTTTCCCCTGGTAATTACCGTACTGTTGTCCATGTCTGTGAGCCTGTTTTCTCTCTGCGAATCCCTTCACCTTTTTCACCCATTCCACCAGCCCCCTCCCCTCTGACAACGGTCATTCTGTTCTGTATCCAATTTGTTGGTTGGTTTATTGTGTTCATTGGATCCCACATATGCGTGGAATAATATGGTACTTGTCTTTCTCTACCTGGCTTGTTTCACTTAGCGCAATGCTTGATTGCTGCAGTAAGTGGCAGAATGCAGATGCTATTGGAAGTTTCCACTAACTCTAATCTCTTTATGACCATCATATGATACTGTGGGTACTGGGCCAGGTCCCGGGCAAAGCCCTGAAATTACCAAGAAGGATGAGATTTCTGGGTTCATTCATCCATTCTCCCACATGTGTAACAATACACAGAATCGTGTACAGAAGCAGCCAAGGACACAGTGACACTAATTCTCCCTGTGTAGGTTGGCCAGGGCTTCACAGTTGAGATGACACCATAGCAGGGGTTTTACTTTTTATTTATTTATTTTTGTTAAACCCAAGGATTTTTCCCCATTGATTTTTAGAGAGAGTAGGAGGAAGGGGGCGGGGGGGAGAAACACTGCTGTGAGAGAGACACATCAATTGGTTACCTCCCACATGAGGGGATCGAACCTGCGACCCAGGTACGTGCCCTCAACCAGGAATTGGACCCACAACCCTTTGCTGCACAGGCCAAAACTCTAACCATTCTGAAACACCACTAGGGCCATAGTAGGGAGTTTGGGAGCGATCTGTCTTCACCAGGGAA
>PVJC01020140.1:0-29481 GCA_004026665.1 Murina feae
GGCTGATTCTCTATCCACTGAGCCAAACTGGCAAGGGCAGGTATTTTCTCTTCTCTCTTTGCATTTCCCTCTCCTTTTTTCCCCTCTATCAGTCTTGCTTGAAGTTTGCCAATTGTTAATTTGTTCAGAGGACAAACTTTTATTTTTATTGATTTTCTCTTTGTTTTCAACTTCATTGATTTTTACTTTAAGCTCCTTCCTTCTGCTTGCTTTTCCCCAAGAGGTTATAAAATGGGAATTTAGATTATTGATTTGAGATTTTTATTATTTTTAATGTATTAATTTAGTGCTATACATTCATCTACCAGCCCTGCTTTTGCAGGGTTCCTCAAATTTTGATTTGTTATGTTTTCATATTAATTCCATTCAGTGGGTTTTTAGAAATTTGTTATTGCATTTCTAAGTTTTTAGAAATTTTCCTGTTTTGTTCCTGTTATTGATTTCTGTTTTGACCTCATTGTGGTTGAGGAACACTCTGTATGATCTGAGTTCTTTTAGCTTTTTGAGGTTTGCTTTATGTCCTTGGACTTAGTCTTTTTTGATATATGCTCTGTGGGTACTAGAATAGAATGTGTGTTCTGTTTGTTTCATGAGCTGCTCTTTACGAATTGATTAATGCTGTTTTTAAGGTATTCTATACCCTTAACCATTTTATGTTTAGTTGTTCTATTTATCGTTGGGAAAGGAGTGTTGAAGTTTTTAATAATAAATGTGAATTTGTCTATTTTTCCTTTCAATTTTATACATTTTTGCAGCTCTCTTGTTTGGTGTAGACACATTTAGGATTGCTGTGTCTTCTTGGCGAATTGACCATTTCATCATTACATAATGTCCCTGTAGGTAAGGTGCCAGTTTTAGTCTAGTGATAACCACCTTGCTGGGATGAATGCCCACAGGAACAGTTGTTTCATTAGTTTTCCCCCATTGTACTCATTTGGTGTAGATGGCACATTTCTTCCTGTAAACCTGGACCACTTTGCCAATTTGCTGTCCTTTGTAGTGTCCTCGAACAATCTGAATTTCATCATCCATTTGGATGGTCATGGATCAAACGTTGCACTTCTGCCTCAGCCCTTTGAAAACAGAAGACATAATCTCCCTGTGAATGTGGGAAGGTGCATTGAAATGCCTTTTCTGGTTCTCACTGAGTTAGAAGTCACAAAGGTATTGAACTTGATTTTGACTGTTGGCCCTTCAAAACAGGGAAGAATCACATCTTTATTTGTTCTCATTTGTTAACAATTTATGTATTTTAGTCATAGTTAATTTAATGAACAGATTTATGGTTAATGTTATTTTTTGTTTATTTGTTTTGTTTTTGCCTCTATGCTCCTGTAGCCACCATTTTGCCATGAATCTCTCCTTTAAGGAAAGAGTAATATGGACTCAAACTGATGGGGTGGAGGGTGAAATTCTTGCTCATAAATTGTATTAGTTACGTGACTTTGAGTAGAACATTAAAAAATTTTTTTGAAAGCATTGAGTTAGTACCCAGAACTAATTAGATGCTAAAAAAATGTTAGTTTTTTTCTTTGTAGTAATTAAATAGATATATGTAAATAAAATAGTAGTTTTCTTATATGTAAATGTTTTAGGTTAATAAACTTACCTATTTTCCCTCTATCACTTCGTTATCCTTAAAACACTTATACTGGAGGATTCTCTATGTGTTTTCCATTATTAGTTTTTACAATGCATTCTCACGTTCTGCTTTATCTTATAACAGCTTAATATTAGCCTTTTATTATATAGGACTAGAGGCCCAGTGCATGAAATTCATGCATAAGGGAGTCCCCTCAGCCCAGCCTGCACCCTTTCTAATCCGTGACCCCTCAGGGGAAGTCCCATTGCTGGTTTAGGCTCTATCTCTGGGATCAGACCTAAACTGGCAGTCAGATATCCCTTTCATAATCTGGGATGGCTGGCTCCTAACCGCTCACCTGCCTGCCAGCCTGTTCACCTGTAACTGCCCCCCTGATGGCCTAATCACCCCTAATCACCTCTGCCTACCAGCCTGATTGGCCCTAACTGCCCCCTACTGGCTTGGTCGCCCCTAACTACACCTCCTGCCAGTATGGTCACCCCTAACTGCTCCCCGTGACACCTGGTCACCCCTCACTGCCCCCTGCCAGCCTGGTCTCTCTATGCAGCCTGTTGTTCAGTCATTTGGTTGCCCCTCATTGCCCTCCCTCACTGGCCTGGTCACCCCACACAGCCTGCTGTTTGGTCGTTGCATGAGGGATTCCCAACCAACTTGCATATCTCTCTTTTGTTAGTATAGATAGTAAGTATAGGCATATAAAAATTTTAATCCTTTAAATCCCTCATTTTTTCCCTACTATATCACACATCACTGTCCTTGTTTGAAAAGTATGAATATAATTGTCAGATTTAATCAATACTACATCATATCTCCTTATCTAACTTAAAGAATAAGTAAGAGGGACTGGAGATGGAAACCGGCAAGAAGATAGGGAGAGTGTGTGAGAGAGTGAGGGAGTAATAGAGAAATGTGTGGATGTGTGTGGTGTGTGTGTGAGTGAGAGCTAGGGACAGTTAGATCCTGCAGGTCTTCCAAGGGGCTACCAAACTGGGCAGTCTTAGACAGCAAAACCCTGCTTCTACTGCAAACACTCTGGGGGTGGCCAGTGTGGGCACAGAGGCTAAGCCATCTTGAAGAACAGAATTGTTTGAGACTAGGATCCTAACCTCGCCACTACTCAATCTGGTCTGTTGCAAACTGGGACCCTACAGCCACTCGGGTAAAAGACCTGCAACCACAGCTTCAGACCCATGGACACTAAGACCCCAGGCACTGTGACCACAGATTTATGCCCTGAGGCAGTGGCATAGGAACTGCTAGACCTTCTCTGCATAAACAGGCCTCCTGTCCACACACAGCAGCTGTGGTTCTACCTGAATTTGAGCCTGGATGCGTGAATATGGGAAGTTTGTTTCCTGTGGCCAGACCAGGAAAGTAGGGAGGCTGTGCTAAATTTGAGCTGGGGAGTATGATCTTGGGTAATTTGTTTTCCACAGTGCATATCTGTGGGACCAGACCCCACGCCCACACAGGATGGTGTAGCCACCTGACCTTGATTCAGGGTAAGTGCACATGGAAGGCTGTTTTCTGCAGGGCAGGAATAGACTCCCTGCCAACACAGTGTGACTGTGCAACCTGGTCCCCCAAGCAGACCAAGGACCCTGATTACCTGTGTGAGAGCCAGCACTGAGCACCAGTAACTTGACTCTGTTTCTCACTGCACGTGCCTGGGATCCCTGATTCCCCGTGCTTCACACTAAGAGCCAGTGACTTCAATTCTTGGCATATGTTCACACAGGGACTTTGATTCTCGGCACGATGCCACACCAAGCAACAGAGACTCTGGTACTTGATTCTCGGTGCAGGCATAGGGGTCACTGACTCCTGACATATGCTAGGGGACTCTGATTTTTGGCACAAACCAGTGGGGTCTCTGTTTCAGCATTGTGCAGGTGGGGTCCCTGATTCTAGTTGTGCACACGAGGCCACACTAAGCTCCTGTGACTCTGATCCTGGGTGAGAGTGGCTCCCATCAACCATCGGCAGCCACACATCTCAGAACTCTTCAGTAACACTCGGAGGATGGGAAGCTGCCACCGTACATGGTCCAGAACCCCAAAACTTGACATTTGAACCTTCTGGTGATAGTTAGAATGGGGCTGCAATGAAAACCCTCAGAGGAAAGAAAATGAGGAATCACTAAGAAAGGAAATAAGTGAAAAGGAAGCATGTAACATGACAGAAAAAGAATTCAGAGTAGTGGTCATACAGTTCATACACTGGATAGATAGATGAGAAAATCAACAACCTAAGCAAAAATCAAGAAGAAATAAAAAGTGATATAGCTATAATCAAAATACCATGGAAAGGTTAAACAGTAGACTAGAAGAAGCAGAAAACTGAATTAGTGAGTTAGAAGATAAGGTACAGAAACAAGCCCAATTGGAACAGCAACTGGAGAAAAAATTAAAAAGCAGGAGGAGAGTCTAAGGGAGCTTTGAGACAACACAAAATGAAGTAACATATGGATAATAGGGCTGCCAGAAGGACAAGAAGAGCAGCAAGAATTAGAAAATCTATTTGAAGAAATAATGACAGAAAACTTCCTTGATATTGGGAAATAAAAAGTTACACAAGTAAGGAGAGTCTCAATCAAGATGAATCCCAAAAGACCCACAGCAAGACACATCATAATTACAATGGCAAATGTTAATGAGAAAGAGAGAATCTTAAAGGCTGCAAGAGAGAGACAGAGTTACCTACAAAAGATCCTCCATCAGATTATCAAATGGTTTCTCAATAGAAACACATCAAGCTAGAAGGGAAAGGAAGGAGGTATACAAAGTGACGCAAAGCAAAAGACTGAATCCAAGTTTCTTTGCTATTTCTTTTGTCTAGAGGATTTATCCAGTGATATTAATGGGGTATTAAAGTCTATCAATCAAAATTGAAAGGGAAATCAGGAGCTTCACAGACAAAAAAAAGGCTAAGGGAGTTTATCACTACCAAACCAGCAATGCAAGAAATGCTAAGGGGAATGCTGTAAAAAAAAAAAAAAAAAACAGAAATAGAAAGAGAGCAAAGAACACAGGCATAAAATACAGAAATGGCTACAAACAAGTACAACAATAACATTAGACGTAAATGGATTAAATGTTATAATCAAAAGACATTGAGTGAATGAATGGATAAGAAAACATGACCCATATATATGCTGTCTGTAGGAGACCCAACTCAGAACAAGGGACTCACACAGACTGAAAGTGAAGGGATGAAAAAAATCTCTATCAAGAAAATGGAAATGAAAAAAAAAAAAGCTGGGGTAGCAATACTTATATCTGACAAAATTGACCTCAAAGTGAAGACCATAACAAGCGACAAGAAAGGCCACCATAATTCTAAAGAGATCATTACAAGAAGAGGATATAACTCTGGTAAACATTTGTGAACCAAATGCAAGAGCACCCAAATATATAAAAATACTTTTGGAAGATATCAGGGGTGAGATTGACAGCAATTATAGTAGGAGACTTTAATATCACTGGATAAATCCTCTAGACAAAAAATTAGCAAAGAAACTTCAATCCTAAACAACTCACTAGATCAGATGGACTTAATATCTTTGGAACATTCCACCCCAAAACTACAGAATATACATTCTTCTCAAGCACACATGGGACCTTTTCAAAGATAGACCACATATCGGGACACAGGCAAGGTCTCTCTAAATTTAAGAGGATTAAAATCATTTAAAGCATCTTATCAGATCACAATTAGAAATTAACTACAGTAACAACAATCACAAAAATTCAAATTCTTGGAGGCTTAATAGCATACTATTGAACAATGAGTGAGTTACCAAAGAGATCAAAGAAGAAATAAAACACATCCTGGAAACAAACGACAATGAAAATACAACAATCCAAAATCTTTGAGATACAATCAAAGCAGTACTGAGATGGAAGTTCATAGCATTACAGGCCTACCTAAAAATAAACAAGAAAAATGGATAATAAACTTCTAACTCTGCAACTTAAAGAATTAGAAAGAGAGCAGCAAGAAAAGCCCAGTGTGAGCAGAAGGAAGGAAATAATAAAGGTCAGAGCAGAAATAAATGCAATAGAGACAAAACAAACAAACAAACAAACAACACCCCCCCCCTCCAAAAAAAAAAACCAAACATACAAAAGATCATGAAACCAAGAGCAGGTTCTTTGAAAAGATAAGCAAGATTGATGAAGTGCTAGCCAGGGTCCCAAGAAGCAAAGAGAGAGGACCCAAATAAATAAAATAAGAAACAAAATAGGTGAAATAACAACAGACCCCAAATAATATGAAGAATCATTAAAAAATACTATAAGCAATGCTACTCCAGCAAACTAGAAGAAATGCACATATTGCTAAAAAATATATATGACCTTCTAAAACTCAGCCAGGAGAAATAAAAAAAATATGAATAGGCCAATAACTATGGAGGAAATTGAAGTAGTAATCAAAAATCTTCCAACAAACAAAAGCCTGGATCAGATGGCTTCAGAGAGGAGTTTTATAAAACATTCAAAGAAGAAATAAAATCTATCTTCCTCAGAAGAAATAAAACCTATTTCAAAAATTCAAGAGGAAGGAGCTCTTTCTACAAAGCCAGCATTACCCTAACCCCCAAACTAGATAAAGACAACACAAAGAAAGAGAATTATAGGCTAATATCCCTCATGAACATAGATGCCAAAATCCTCAACAAAATTCTAGCAAATCAAATTCAGCATTACATTAGAAAGATCATACACCATGACCAAGTGGGATTTATTCTGTGGATGCAAGGATGGTACAATATCTGCAAATCAATAAATGTGATGAATTATATAAATAAACTGAGAGATGAAAACCATATAATCATATCCATTGATGCAGAAAAAGCATTTGACAAAATCCAACACCCTTTCTTGACAGAAACCCTCAGCAAAGTGGGAGTAGAAGGATCATACCTCAACATTTTAAATATATGACAAACCCACAGCCAACATCATATTCAATGGGCAAAAACTAAAAATATTTCTGGTAAGAACAGGAATAAGACAGGGATGCCCACTCTCACCACTCCTATCTGACATAGTACTGGAAGTACTAGCTATTGTGATCAGACAAGAAGAAGAAATAAAAGGCATCCAAATTGGAAAAGAAGAAGTAAAACTGTCCTTATTTGCAGATCAAATGATGTTGTACATAGTAAACCCCAAAGACTTCATCAAAATCTACTAGGCTTAATAAATGAATTTGGCAATATAGCAGGATACACAATAAACACCCAGAAGTCCATGGTTTTTCTATATACCATAATGAACCCACAGAAAGATAAATTTAAAAAGCAATCCCATTTACCATTGCAACAAAGAAATTAAGACACCTAGGAATAAACTTAACCAAGAAGATAAAGGACACTAAGAAAATTTCAGAATGCTGAAAAAAGAGTTAGAGTAAGACATGAACAAATGGAAGAATATACCATGTTCATGGATTGGTAAAATCAACATCATTCAAATGTCCATAGTACCCAAAGCAATCTATATATTCAATGCAATCTCCATTAAAATACCAATGACATACTTCAAACCTAGAACAAACTCCTCAAAAATTCACCTGAAATAAAAAAAACACAACAAAAACAAATAGCTTCAGCAATCTTGAGGAAGAAGAACAATGTTGGAGGGATCACAATACCAGATATCAAACTATATTAAAAGCCATTCTTCTCAAAACTGCCTGGCACTGGCCAAGAACAGACATATAGACCAGCGGAACAGAACAGAGAACCCAGAAATTGACACAAGCCATTATGCTCAATTAATATTTGACAAAGGAGGCAAGACCATACAATGGAGTCAAGATAGTCTCTTCAATAAATGGTATCAGTAAAATTGGACAGACACTTGCGAAAAATGAAACTAGACCACCAACTTACTCCATACACAAAAATAAACTCAAAATGGATAAAGGACTTAACCGTAAGATGGGAAACCATAAAAATCTTAGAAGAAGCCATAGACAGCAAAATAGCAGACATTTGTCATAGCAATATATTTAATGATGTAGCTCCTAGGGCAATGGAAACTAAGGAGAAAATAAACAAATGGGACTACATCGAAATAAAAAGCTTCTACACAGCAAAGGACACCATCAACAAAACAACAGAAAAGTCCACTGCATGGGAGAACATATTTGCCAATGTTATGTCCGATAAGGGTTTAATCTCCAAAATTTACTGTGAACTCATACAACTTAACAACCTAATCAAAAAATGGAAAAATGACCTAAATAGACATGTTTTGAAAGAGGACATTCAGAAAGCAAAGACATATATGAAAACATGTTCAAAGTTACTAATCACCTGAGAAATGCAAGTCAAAACAATAATGAGGTAATACCTCACATCTGTCAGAATGGCTATCATCAACAAATTACAAGTGCTGGAGAGGATGTGGAGAAAAAGCAACCCTCCTTCACTGCTGATGGGAATTCAGACTGGTGCAGCCACTGAGGAAAACAGTATGGTGTTTCCTCAAAATATTAAAAATGGACTTGCCATTTAACCCAGTAATACCACTTCTAGGAAAATAACCCAAGAAAACAAAAACACCAATCAGAAAAGATATATGCACCCCTATGTTCATAGCAGCATGATTTATCATAGCTAAGATTTGGAAACATCCTAAATACCCATCAGCAGATGAGTGGATTAGAAAACTGTGGTACATCTACACAATGGAATACTACACTGCTATAAAAAAGAAGGAATTCTTACCATTTGCAACAGCATGGATGGAACTGGAGAGCATTATGCTAAGTGAAATAAGCCAGTCAGTGTAAGAAAAATACCACATGATCTCACTCTTTTATGAATAATAAAGAACATTGTAAACTGATGAACAAAAATAGATTCAGAGGCAGAGAAGCATCAAACAGACTGTCAAATGACAGTGGGAGAGCTGGGGATGTTTAAGGGGTGAGGAAGGTAAGAGATCAACAGAAGTACTTGTATGCATGCAAATGAGCATAACCAATGGACACAAGACACAGGGAAGGGGTTGAGTGCATATGCTGGGGGTGGGGTATGTTGGAGGGAGGTCAATTGGGAAAAAAAAAAGGAGACATATGTGCTACTATTTGTAATACTTTAAACAATAAAAAGAGAAAAAAAAGAATAAGTAGGGAAAATTTTAGATAAATTGACTGTTAGGGGTGATCAGTTTGGCGGGGGGGGGGGCGCAGTTAGGGGTGATCAGGCAGGCAGGCAGATGAGCAATTAAGAGCCAGCAGTCCCAGATTGTGAGAGGGATGTCCCCCAAAGGGTCCTGGATTGACAAGGGTGCAGGCTGGGCTAAGGAGACACCCCCCTCCCCCATGAATGAATTTCATGCTCCAGGCCTCTAGTCTAATCTAATAAAAGAGTAATATGCAAATTGACACTCATTCTGTTACACCTAAGCCACGCCCACCAGCCAAACCATGCCTACCAGCCAATCAGAGTGGCTGTATGCAAATTAACCCAGGCAAGATGGTGGCTGGTAGCCACGGAGCTAGAGCAAACAGGAAGCTTCCATTGCACCAGCAATGGAAGAAACTGCCTTCCTAGGCTGGCTGGGCCTCTGCTCAAGACAACAAAGTTTCAATTATAGAAGCCATGGAGCTGAAGCAAACAGGAGGCTTCATTTCACCAGCGATGGAGGAAACTGCCTAGGCCAGCTATGGCTTTCTGCTCAAGGTAACAAAGTTTCAATTATAGAAGTTAAATAAACCCCAGAAACCTGCTTCCAGCCAGCCTTGCTGGGATGTTGGGTCAAACAGCCATCAGCCCCTCACCCAGGCTGCCAAGGGGCGGGGACACCCACCTTGAAGGGGCTGTGGCCAGCCTGTAAACAACCATCAGCCTCTCACCCAGGTTGCCAGGCACCCCAGTGGGGGGACATCCACCTTGAAGGGGCTGTGGCCAGCCTGCAAACAGCCATCAGCCCCTCACCCATGCTGGCCAGGCACTCCAACAGAAACCCCACTCTGATCCAGGATACTCTTCAGGGTAAACCAGCTGGCCCCCACCAGGCTTCTATGCCATATAACCTTATATAATAAATGGCTAATATGCAAATTAACCCTAAGAGCAGAATGACTGGGAATTATTGGTCACTATGACACACACTCACCACCAGGGAGCAGATGCTCAATACAGGAGCTGCCTCTAGCAGTCAGGGCCCTCCCACAGCCACCTGCCCCACCCCCAGTGCTGCTTGCGCCACCCCTGCCGCTGCTAGCTCCGTGGCTGCTGGCCTCTATCTTGGCTGGATTAATTTGCATACAGCTCTCTGATTGGCTGGTGAGTGTGGCTTGGCTGGTGGTATGGCTTAGGTGTTCCGGAGAGATGGTTAATTTCCATATTACTCTTTTATTAGAGTAGACTAAAGGCCCCATGTACAAAATTCATGCATGGGAGGTCCAGGGAGGGTGTCCCTCAGCCCAGCCTACACCCTCTCCAATCTGGGACCCCTCAGGGATGTCTGACTAAACCAGCAGTCAGACACCCCTTTCACAGTCCAGGACTGCTGGCTCCTAACCACTTGCCTGCCTGCCTGCCTGATTGCCCCTAACCACTCTGCTTGACAGCCTGATAGCCCCCTAACTGCTCCCCTACTGGCCTGATTGACACCTAACTGCTCCCTGCCAGCCTGATCACCCCCAACTGCCTTCCCCTGCAGGGCCGAGGGGACTGGGGGACTCCAGCTGGATGAAGTACACAGTGCATGCTACCCCTCTATTGTGCTGAGGGGACTCCAGCTGGATTAGGTGGGGCTGGGGGGACTGGGTAACTGAGGCTAGATGAGGTGAGGCTGAAGGGGACTGGGGGACTGAGGCTGGATGAGGTGGCCTGAGGGTTTAGGGGACTGAGGCTGCATGAGGCAGGGCTGAGGGGACTGGGGGACTGAGGCTGGATGAGGTGCGTGGTTCCTGCCACCCCTTGGTGGGGCTGAGGGGACTCCAGCAGGATGAGGCAGAGCTGAGGGGACTGCGCACTGCCATCTTGTGGCTGTTGGCGCTGCCATCTTGTGAAAGCTTGATGATCAATTGGCTTACTCCCTCTTTATTAGATAGGATTCCAGTGTGTACCTGATAATATTCAGTAGAGATGACATATGGTCTTTTATGGTCCATCTATCTATCTATCTATCTAGCTAGCTAGCTAGCTAGCTAGCTAGCTAATGATATTCACAGTTGCTTGGCTTTTGTATGATAATATATTTTGTATATACTGGTGATATAATCAGTTTAACTCCTCCCCTTGTGCTCAAGATTACCAGGAATATAACAGTCATAGCTTAATAGAAAACTTACTATAAAGAAAGCTTGTGATGAGGTCAAGTTTACTTTGAGGAATATTAGAAATGAAATTAAAAGTAAAATTATTTTATTACTTGAATCCTTCCAAGTCATAATTTTCCTTGACTCTCTCTGAATAATGGTGTTTCTTTACTGAATAGTCTTTACATGTGAAAACCTTATGAAATACTAAATTTGAATATCAAAAAAGTTTTTTTTAATTTTTATTTTATGTTGAAGAGTTGGAAAATAAATTTAAGGGAAAAGCTCTCCATGTGCCAATCTCTTATCTCTGCAGTTAAAATGTCTATATTTTAGAAAAGATGGTCTGTTGTTTTTAGTTGTATGCACAAATTAGTCAAGCATACAGTAACTCCGTGACTATGATATACAATTGATTAATTAGCTGGCCAGATTGGTTGCAGGTATGGCTTTTGTATATGTCTATATAATTTCTGGGTTGACCTTGCATTTCACATACAATACTTTTAAGTCGTTAAGCCCATGGAATTTTACACTGGCTACTCATTCTTCAAATATCTCATACACAGTTGTTATAAAGACCAACATTATTAATGTGGGCCAAATTAGTGGTTGCTTCCATAATGAATATTCTTTTGTATAGTTGTGAAGTATGTGACAAATAAGTGCTAAAGGAAACAGGTTGACCAAAAAGATGCTCAGGACATGTGGAGGATAGATGCTAGTACTGCTTTCTTTCTGCTGACATTTATTCTTTTACTAGAGGCCTGGTGCACAAAATTTGTGCAGGGGAGGGGGGTTGTTCCTCAGCCCAGCCTGTACCCTTTCCAATTTGGGACCCCTCAGGGGAAGTCAGACATCCCTCTTGAAATCTGGGACTGCTGGCTCCTAACCACTCACCTGCCTGCCTGCCTGATAGCCCCTAATCATTCTGCCTGCCTGCCTGATCACCCATAACCATACTCCTGTGCAAGCCTGGTCGCCCCTAATCACCTCTGTCTTGGCCCCTGCCACTGTGGCTTTGTCTGGAAGGATGTCTGGTCTAATTAGCATATTATCGTTTTATTAGTATAGATTACTCTTTACTTTCCTATGACCTATTTCCTAATAAACGATGATGATGATAGTAACATTAGTAAGTGCATTAACATTAACATTATATAGTCATATATCAATACATAGTAGTTATCAGGTGGGTTAAATGTTGAATATTATACAGTGATATTTTCTATAGACTTCAGGAGAGGGAAAATGGATTTCTCTGAAATGCTAAAAAAAAGTCTATGTTATAGTATAGTAAATGTTCTTTATTTCTTTGTCCAGGGAATTAGATTTTTCTGATGTAAAGCCATTGCTGGAGAAAGCTACACTAGGGATTACTTTTGCTGAAGGAATAAGATGAGTTTATAGAAAAAATTGAAACTCATTAAAGGATTTGTCTGGACGCAGAGTGCAGTGTCAGCTATTATAATACTTTATAGTTGTAATGCACATAATATGTATTACTGCTATAAAGTGCCTTGTGGTGAATATTAAGTAAAAATAGCTTAGATAAAGTATAGATATTAGTAAACAAAATATGTAGATTTAAATAACATCATTCTTATTGCAAGTAAAGATGTGTTATTAGTCTTTTAAATGTAATGAATACTTTTAAGCATCTACATATTTTATTTTTTATTTAAAATTATATTGTTTTCAGTGATAACTGATATTAATTTCTTTCCTTTCATATAGGTCATGAATATTACCATGTAATTAACTGACCTTCTCTGTACGATTGAAATGTTAATGAATAGGACTCTTTATCATTAAGTTATAAATGTCCCCAGTTGCCTTAGCATGCATCATTTCTCAGTATATTTATATAATTATTCACTTTGAATGCTGTTTAAATTAATTTTTTCCCCCAGTTTGATTTCTCGTAGTTAGAGATCTTGAAGGGAAAAAAAATCCCTAGAAATTCCCATCAGCTCTTGTAAGACTGAATCTAAGAATAAACTTCTCCTGATGTTTGCCCCAAATTACTATAAAATGAGAAAAATAATTGGTTTTTCACCAAATACATGCAGAAATTATATCCCCCCCTCAACTTCTAATGAAACTTTAGTCAAATTTACTGACATTAGGCCCTCTCTTGCTGTTCTTAAGGAAGTGCTGTTGATGAATACGCCAGGCTTGACCTCTGCGGTTGTAGTTTCCTGACAAGTGCTGTGGCTTCTCTATGGAAATCTGACTAAAAATACACATTTCCCTGTTTTCCCGTGTCTTCTGGTATCATCTTGAGTGTGGGTGTGCATGCTTGAGCAGATTTGGGAAAAATTCTTACCAGACCTCAAATTGTTAAGACCAGGTGGTCATTGTTTTTCTGTCTGCCACCTAGTATGTATGTCTCCTCTTGAAGAAGTGCTTAATAATCATTTGTTAATTATTTTTGTTGTTCCTTTTTGTTATTTTAATCCTCACTTGAGGATATTTTTTCCATTGATTTTTTTGAGAGAGAGAGAGAGTGCAGGGGTAGTAGGAGGGAGGGAGAGAGAAACATTGATGTGAAAGAGACACATTGATTGGTTGCCTCCTGTACATGTCCTGGCCAGGCCGGGGATTAAGCCTGCAACAGAGATGCGTATGTGCCCTTGATGGGGAATCAAACCCACAACTCTTCAGTCCAGAGCTGAAGCTCTAATCACTGAACAACCAGACAGGGCTGTTAATTATTTTTTAATAAAGATGGGTCATACTTAACTTAGATGATCAGTGCCATAAACTGCACTAAGATCTCCCAACCAAACTTCTTGCTATATGTCAATACATTCAAGAGTCAGGAAATGAAGCATCCTAAAACAGAAATCAAATTGTTCAAATCTATTGAGACTTTAATTTTTGAGGTTTCCATAGCAGTTCAGAAAAGCTTAGAATGCTTTTAGCTTAAGAGGCAATATGGTTCAGAGACAGAACATGACAGGATTTTCTTCCAACAGGAAATTGGGAAGGCTACTAAAACCACAGCTACACCAGGGCTTTATGTTTTAGACAAAATAACTATTGCAGTCTGTGTGTTGAATTCACAATTTACTCTGAAAAGAGAATTACTGAACTGGTTAAATGATTTGCCATAATTTCACACGTAGGAGAATATAAGAATTTCCTTATATAATCTACTAGGGACCCCGTGCACAAAAATTTGTGTAATCGGGGTGTCCCTCATCCTGGCCTGTGCCCTCTTGCAGTCTGGGACCCTTCAGGGGATGTCCACCTGCTGGCATGCCTGGCTAGCCTGGGTGAGGGGCTGATGGTTGTTTGCAGGCTGGCCAAGCCCCCCATTGTGGACCCTCACCCCATTGGGATGTGGCCAGCCTGGGTGAGGGTCTGAGGGCTGTTTTCAGGCTGCCCACAGCCCTTCATGTTTTGGGTCCCTACTGGGGTGCCTGGGAAGCCTGGGTAATGGGCTGAGGGGCGTTTTCAGGCTTTCAGGCTGCCCACAACTCCCATTGACCCAATATCCCAGCAAGGCTGGCTGGAAGCAGGTTTCTAGGGTTTATTTATCTTCTATAATTGATACACTGTTGCTTTAAGCCAGGCTGAGGCAGGTAACGAAGCCTCCTGTTGGCTTCAGCTCCATGGCTTCTGTAATTGAAAGAATGTTGCTGTGAACAGAGAGAGGCCCAGCCGGCCTAGGCAGGCAGTTTCCACCATCGCTGGTGCAATGGAAGCCTCATGTTGGCTTCAGCTCTATGGCTTCTATAATTGAAACAATGTTGAGTGAGCAGCAAGAAGCCCAGCCAGCCTAGGCAGACAGTTTACTCCTGGTTCAACAGAAGCTGCCTGTTTACTCTAGCTCCCTGACTGTCGGCCTCCATCTTGGCTGGGTTAATTTGCATACAGCCTCTCTGATTGGCTGGTGGGCATGACTTAGGCATCCCAAAGAAATGTCAATTTCAATATTACTCTTTTATTAGATTAGATATATATAAAAGGCCAGTGACTGGAATGACATAATGACCAGAATGACTGGTTGCTATTATACTCACTGTGGACAGTGAACCAGCCCAAATGGGGAGTGGGGCTGGCTGGCCAATCTCCCAAAGCCTCTCCCCTGAGCCAGCCCCACCCATGATCAGCCTCTCTCACCCCGATGGAGGGCAAGGTGTCCAGCCAAACCCCCACAGCCCTTCCCCTTGACCAGCCCACCCCTGGCTCCCCTGCCTCATCCTGATCAGCCTGCAGTCCCTCCCCCCAACTGGCCCCACCCCCAATAGGCCCCCACTATCCTGATAGGCCTGTGGATCCTCTCCCAATCAGCTACATCCCAAATCACCCTCCCCCAACTCTGATCAGGGACAGGGCTTCTGGCCAACCACCCATGGCCCCTCCATCAGGCTGCTGGCCCCGGTCAGCTCCCACAAACCATTTGGGGGTGGGCCAGCTGGTCCCCCACCCACAGCCCCTCCCTATGGCTGGCCCACCCCTAATTGGTCCCCCCACTTCAATTGGGGGCAGGGCCCACAGGCCAATTGCCTGGGGCCTCTTCCCCCAGCAGATCTGGCTGGCCAGACCCCATCCATGCATGAATTCATGCACTAGGCCTCTAGTAATATAATAAGTGTAAAGAAAAGTCCAAAAATTTGACATGTACTTCTGCATATATATACACAGGTGTATAAAAAAACACATGCATTAAATAATTATTAATTCCAATGGGTTAAATTTGAAAAGAAAAAAAAAAACAACAATTGTTAAAGTATGTAAACATTTTTTGAATACCCTGTTATATATGTACTAGAGGCCAGGTGCATGAAAATTCATGCACTGGAGCGGGGGGGTCCCTCATCCCGGCCTGCCCCCTTTTACAGTCCGGGAGTCCTCAGGGGCGGAAGGCAACCTGGTGATCAGGGGAAGGTAACACCCCCATCACACCTCTATTGCTGCCACTGACAGCAGTGCAAGCCTTGGACAGCCCTGGTTACTGGTGGCTGGGCAGCCACCATCCGAGGCTTGCCTGTGCCTTAGCCGGCCCTGCTTGCCTGAGCTTCAGGGGGGTTTAGGAGTACCCAAGGCCTCCAGCAGGGCTGAGGAGACTGGGCGTCACCATCTTTTGAGGGTGAGATGGTCAATTAGCATATTCCCTCTTTATTATATAGGATGAGAATGGAGTGATAAAGACTTCTCTAACTAGGTTATATAGACATATAGGTGTGTTAATAAATGTATTATTTAAACTACATCTGTCTACACATTTTCTGCTCATAAATAGCAAGAAAGGAGCCACCACTGTGAGCTGCCTTCTTATTGAATCAAAATCCAACTTTGTTGCAATGGAATGTTCAACTTTATCTCATATCACAGGGACACATGTTGATGAAAAGCTCTAAATATGTAAAATTACAAAATTAAATTTAAGTGAAGTTAGTTTCTTAGTAGTATCCATTGAATAAGCAGATAAATGGTGATGCAATATTTGAAATCTAACATGCCATAAAAACAATAGAAAACATCTCCAAAATAAACTTTTGGTAAGATTACCTATCTTTTGCTCTTCTATTTTTTGTTATTATCAAGAACTAACAAGGTTAAATTAGAGTTGCATCTGTCTCTTGAGAATTGCCTGGTTGAGTCACTCTGGAATGTGTTCCAATTTTCAGAATTTATAAGCATTGCTGTAATCATCAATTACTTTTGTAATTGAAAAGCAAATACAAAAACAAATAAAACCAATTGTGTCTTTTTGTAATGTGAAGCCAGATGTTTCCAGGGTTTAAACTGTTTGAAGGAAACAGACCCTTGCCTATACCATCTTCCAGGATTCATGGGACATGTTTAATGCTTGCTGAAGTTTCACCTCAGTCTCAGCCTTTGGAGCATGACCTAAATCCTTGCTGAGGGCACTGTGAGAAGGGACAGCTTTGCTCTTATGAAGTTGAAAATTTAAATCCATACTGTATTTGGCTCAAACTGATTTCTCAGATGCTATCACTGCAAGTTTCTTGTTTACATGATATACAGTGAAATTGAAAGGAATGTAGTTACTATGGAGAATAGCATTGCTGCTGAAAAATTCAGGCATGTGGACACAGGCATAAATATTGACACCACAAAGCATAAATATTACCACAGCATGCGTAACCTTTATGCTCCAGGTTTAGAGAGATTACAAATGTGAGAATAGCCTCCAAAAGCATGTCCTTCCCCTTTTTTTTGTGACCATTAAAAAAATACTATAGACAAATACTTACTACTTAATATTGCCCAATTAATTTTTCCTAATTATCAATTTTACTATTGTACCTTATAAACAAATGTCTCTAATAATCTTTGTCATGCACTGCAGGAATACTCTGTAGCTGGTAGAAAGAGCAGGGATTGTGGGATCTAATAAACTTGTGTTCAGCACTTACTAGGTATTTGCGATTGCATAATTTACACGGTCTCCAAGCCTTAGTTTTCTTATTTATAAAATGGGAAATGCTGTACTACCTTACCCAGAGGTTTGGGGTGAAGGTAAACGAGATGAACATTGTAAATCTTTAATAATGTGCCACCGTGTAGCATTAAGAAAGCATAGTATGACCCAACTACAATTTTCATTTTAGTCTTGCTTTAGCCACTATTTTTGCTCAATTGAAAGGCCAAAAACTCACATCACAATTGCTTTAATTTGCATTTATTTAACTGTGATGAATGCTGTTTTCTCTTTTTTAATGTTTACTGGCCATCTATATATTTTTTCTTAATTGCCTGTTCATGATTTCTCCTATTTTTCTTTTCTTATAGGGCAGATATAAGAGCAAGCTTGTCACTGGGAGAATAATGGGTGACGGGGCTTTGGGAAGGACCTTTTATTAGCAAAACATCCATCCCAGCTGACTAATTTCCAGGAAACATAAAGTTAGAAAAAATAAAATAAAAATCAGTTGTGTTTTTATTCACTTAACAGTAAACTATTTGAAAGAAAATTTAAAAATTAGGGGAAAATAATCCCAGTTTATTTTATTTATTTATTTTTCCATTTATGCCCTCGACCATCTTGACACCACTCCTTCCTAAATCACTATGCTGTTGTCCATGTCTCTGAGGTCTCTCTCTCTCTTTCATTTTTCTTTTTTGCTCAATCTCTCCACCCCTACCAGAGCTGTCTGCCTGCTCTCTATCTATACATCTGTCTCTATTTTTCTTGGTAGTTCAGTTAAAACAATCCTATTTATAATAGTACCAAAAAGAATAAAATACTTAAGAGTAAACTTAAGTAAGATAAAGACTTGTATGCTGAAAATGTAAAACACAGCTGAAAGAATCTAAACATACACACACACACACACACACACAAACAAATGGAAAGGTATTTTGTGTTCATAGATTGGAGGATTTAATATTGTTAAAATGTCTGTACTATCCAAAGTGATCTACAGATTCAAGGCAATACATAACTACATCTCAATAGATTATTGTTTTTGTTTTTTTACAGAAACAGAAAAGCCAGTATTAAAATTCTTATGAAACTACAAAACACTCAAAATAGGCAAAGCAATCTTGAGAAAGGCAAACAAAACTGGAGGCATCACATTTTCTGATTTCACAATGAACTATTAAACCATAGTAATTAAAATAGTATGTACTAGTAAGATGGATATATAGACCAATAGAACAGAATAGACCCAGAAGTGAATCCATACAAATATGTTCAATTGGTATTTCTAGGAGGGTGACAAGAATACATGATGGGGATAGTGTAGTCTCTTTAACAATGTGTAGGTAGGAAAACTGTTTATCTGCATGCAGACATATGAGATTGGGCCCTGATCCTATATCACACACAAATTAACTCAGAATGAATTAAAAACATAAACATGAATACAATACTATAAATCTTGTCCAGCCAGCATGACTCAGTGGTTGAACATCAATCTATGAACCAGGAGGCTACAATTCCTGGTGATGGCACATGCGTGGGTTGCAGGCTCAGTGGTGTAGGAGGCAGCGAATCGATGATGCTCTCTCATCATTGACATTTCTACCTCTCTCTGCCGCTACCTTCCTCTCTGAAAGCAATAAAAATTTATTTTTAAAAATTATAATTCTCCTAGAATAAAACATAGAGGGAAAACTTTATGAGTTTTATCTCAGCAACAATTTATGAATATGACACCAAAGCATAGGAAACAAAAACAAACAAACAAACAAAAAAGATAAGTGGGACTATATCAAATTAAAAAAGGTTTTACACAGTAGAAGAAACAATCAACAGTAAAAAGACAACCTATTTTGAGTTTATTTTTGTGTATGGTGTAAGTTGGTGGTCTAGTTTCATTTTTTTGCAAATATCTGTCCGTTTTCCCAACACCATTTTTTTTTTCACTTTTTTTCTAGAGTTGACATAATTTATTTTGGTCAATCTAAATCAGCTTTAAAATATTCTTTTTCTTTTTTTATTGCTTAAAATATTACAAAGAGTAGTACATATGTCCCTCTCTCTTTTTTTTCCCCTTGACCTTCCCTCGGCCTTCCCTACCCCCCAGTGTCTTGTATCCATTGGTTATGCTTATATGGATGCATAATAGTCCTTTGGTTGATATCTTTCCCCTCCCCATCCAACCTTCCCTGGCCTTTCTGCTATAGTTTGACAGTCTTCTTTATGCTTCTCTGCTTCTGTATCTATTTTTGTTGATCAGTTTATAATGGTCTTTATTATCCATAAATGAGTGATGTCATGTGGTATTTTTCTTTCATTGACTGGCTTATTTCACTTAGCATAATGCCAACACTATTTATTGAAGAGACTGTCTTGACTCCATTGTATGGTCTTGCTTCCTTTGTCAAATATTAATTGAGCATAATGGCTGTGTCAATTTCTGGGTTCTCTGTTCTGTTCTGTTCCACTAGTCTATATGTCTGTTCTTGTGCCAGTACCAGGCAGTTTTGATAACAGTGGCTTTAAATATAGCTTGATATCTGGTATCATGATCCCTCCAACATTGTTCTTCTTAAACATAAGATGGGAAACCATAAAAATCTTAGAAGAAGCCATAGGCAGCAAAATAGCAGACATTTGTCATAGCAATATATTTAATGATGTAGCTCCTAGGGCAATGGAACCTAAGGAGAAAATAAACAAATGGGACTACATAAAAAAACAACAAAAAAACCCACTTCTGCACAACAAAAGAAACCATCAACAAAACAACAAGAAAGCCCACTGCATGGGAGAACATATTTGCCAATGTTATCTCCAACAAGGATTTAACCTGCAAAATTTACAGTGAACTCATACAACTTAACAAAAGGAAGATAAACAATCCAATCAAAAAATGGGCAAAGGACCTAAATAGACACTTTTCAAAAGAGGACATTCAGAAAGCCAACAGACATATGAAAACATGCTCAAAGTCACTAATTAACTGAGAGATGCAAATCAAAACAACAATGAGTACCTCCTCACACCTGTCAGAATGGCTATCATCAACAAATCAACAAACTACAAGTGCTGGAGAGGATGCAGAGAAAAAGGGACACTCGTGCACTGCTGGTGGGAATGCAGACTGGTGCAGCCACTGTGGAGAACAGTAAGGCGTTTCCTCAAAAAATTAAAAATAAAACTGTCATTTGACCCAGTAATACCACTTCAAGGAATATATCCCAAGAACTTAGAAACACCAATCAGAAAGGATATATGCATCCCTATGTTCATAGCAGCACAATTCACCATAGCTAAGATTTGGAAACAGCCTAAGTGCCCAACAGTAGATGAGCGGATTAAAAACTGTGGTACATCTACACAATGGAATACTATGCTGTGGTAAAAAAGAAGGAATTCTTACCATTTGCAGCAGCATGGATGGAACTGGAGAGCATTATGTTTAGTGAAATAAGCCAATCAGTGAAAGAAAAATACTTCATAATCTCACTCATTTATGAATATTAAAGAATATTATAAACTGATGAATGAAAATTGATACAGAGGCAGAGAAGCGTTGAATACTCTGTGAGATGACAGCAAAAAAGCTGGGGAGGGTTTGGGGTGGGAGGAGGCAAGAGATCAACAGAAGGACTTGTATGCATGCATATAAACATAATCAATGGATGCAAGACACTTGTGAGAGGGTGAGGGATGTGCTGGGGTGTAGGGGAGGCCTTGGGAAGGTCAATGGGGAAAAGTGAGACATATGTACTACTATTTGTAATACTTTGACCAATAACATAAAATTTAAAAATTAAAATAAAAAAATAATGAAAATTCTTACTCCAAAAAATGACAACCTCTAATAAAGGAAAAATATTTGCAAACCATATATAAGATAAATATGTTACATAAAATAAATTTGGGAGTGTTCCTTTCATCAGTTTTTGGAAGAGTTGGAGAAGGATTGGTGTAAATTCTTTAAATATTTTGTAAAATTCACCAATGGAACCATCTGATCCTGGGCTTTATTTTGAACTGTTACTAGGAATATAAATTGGTACAGCCACCATGAAAAACAGTATGAAGGCTCCTCAAATAATTAAAAATAGAACTATCATATGATCCAGCAGTGCCACTTCTGCATATATATGAAATTAAAACAGGATATCAAAGAGATATTTGCACTTTAATGTTTATTATAGCATTATTCAAAATAGCCAAGATATGGAAAAAAACTTAAGGATACAGCAAAGGATAATTGGATAAAGAATATATATATATATATATATATATATATATATATATATAGCTATTTTGTTAATGTAATTTTTCTGGGTGATTATATTCATATCTTGAAATTCATTCATTTAAATAGTTTAATGAAAATATTTTCTCCCATTAACTTATCCTATTTAATAAAAGGGTAATATACAAATTGACCCTAACAGCAGAACCACTGGGAATGACTGGTCACTATGACACACACTGACCACCAGGGGGCAGACACTCAATGCTGGAGCTGCCCCTGGTGGTCAGTGCACTCCCACAGGGGGAGCTCTGCTCAGCCACAAGCCAGTCTGAGGGCTGCCAGTACAGCAGTGGTGGTGGGAGCCTCTCCTGCCTCCTCAGCAGTGCTAAGGTTGTCTGACTACAGCTTAGGCCTACTCCCCGCTGGCAAGTGGACATCCTCCAAGAGCTCCCAGGCTGCCAGAGGGATGTCTGACTACCAGCTTAGACTTGATCACCCGGGGAGCGGGCCTAAGCCAGCAGGTGGACATCCCTTGAGGGATCCCAGACTGCAAGAGGGCACAGACCGGGCTGAGGGACACTCCAGAGAGCACAAATTTTTGTGTACCAGGCCTCTATTGATGAAATAAAATAGCAGATCTGCCTATTAAACTATTTTTTAAAAAGATAAAGAGTTAATTTTAAAAATATATAAAGAATGTCTACAACTAACTATCAAAAACTCATAATCTGATTAACAAATGGCCTAAAATCTTGCATAGATATTTATCCAAAAAGGTCATACAGGAGTAGATACCCAATAGGTATATAAAAAACTGATTAATATCACTAATCATTGGGAAAATGCAATCAGAACAACAATGAGATGTCACTTCATATCTGTTTGAATGCCTATTATTGAAAATAACAAAAGACAACAGATGTTGGCAATGATATGAAGAAACTAGGACCCTAGTGGACTGTTGGTATGAATGTGAAATTGTACAGCCACTATGGAAAACTGTATAGAGATTCCACAAAAAATAAAAATAGAACTACCATATGATCCAGCAGTCCCATTTCTAAGAATTTATTCAAATTAATAGAAATCAGGATCTCAAAGAGATATTAGCATTCCATGGTTCTTTGTTGCACTGTTCACAATAGTCAATACATGAAAACAACCTAACTGTCCACTGATGGATAAATGGATATAGAAATTGTAGTATTTACATGCAAGTGGAATTCTTAAAAAAGAAAGACTTCTTGCATGGTTGAACCTTGGGAACATTATGTAAGTGAAATAAGCCAGTCACAGAAGAACATGTGCTGCATGTGGGAAGAGAGGCTTTGGAGCGGACCTACTCTGTTGAAATCTTGATCTTGGACTTCCAACCTCCAGAACCGTGAAAAATAAATTTCTGTTGTTTAAGCCTCCCAGTCTGTGAAATGTTATTTCAAGAGCCATAGCAAGTTTATACACTCACTTTACTTCTATTTACCCCACATGAATGGTGCCCTACAGCTAGTACATACTCAATAAAGTTAATGTTAATAAAGTTGGTAGTTGCTGAGAATTTATTAACATCCTTTTAAGTCTAAAATACTTGTAATCTTTTTTGTTATTATTTAAAAAATAGATTAAAATACATGTAAAAGATTCTAATCATCCTGATCTAATTGGGTTTCTTTTAAAGTTTATTTGACAAAATCTCAAATTAATTTAACTAATCTTTTTGTTTATTCTTCTTATTAATGATCCAGATGCTAATGAAACCAGGCTTTTATGGAATCCATAGACAGTGACTCATAAATGTTATTAATGACTAAGTAAGCCATCTTCTCAAGAGTCCCTTAAATGATGAACACCTGTCTCATCATTAGCTTAAAAGATCCTCATTTTGAAGGTTATCAGCAAAATTATAATAGGTGGTCTTATGAACCCATTGAACTAGTGGGAATCCTAGAGTAATGCGTAACTGACATTTACCACATCCTAAGATCCTCGGTCTTAATAGAACAGAGAAATAAGATACATGAGAGTAATAGTTATCCCTGATTTTGAAATTACTTTATTGACTATGACTTTAGTAATTAAGATTAAAATATTATATGTAAGTTATTAAATTAAAATTTTGAATTCTAGCTATAAAACCAAAAGAAAAATGGAGACTAATCCTAGAAACATTAATGCCGACCTGCCAGAATAGTGCACACAGGTGGTTATGGCTACTTACCGAAACACAAAAGCACTTTTTATGGTAGCAGTGCTCTATTTTAATTTTGTGTCTTCTCATTATTAAGCTAGACTGATACGTGGAGCATAAATTTTTTCTGCTTTCACTTACATTCCCCCCCCCCATGGGTAATTTCTTTTAGGATTTTACATTAATAATTTAATCTACTTATTCATATGCATTCTTTAAACAAGTATTTGCCAAATTTAGAATGAGCGAGAAAAAATAAAGCAAACTTGGCAACTCTGCCAGTCTTCCTCCACACTGAAATAACCTCCACACTGCAGGAAGGGCATTCAAAACAATTATAAACAGTGAAGATTGTATTTGGCATCCTCTCATTCTCTATAAGCACCTGCAATTTTCACCAGATGCCGACAGTGTGACCTGCTCCTCGGCTGCCCAGTACCTCCCAATACCACTTTGCCATCAGGACCTATTCTGGCTATATTATGCTGTAATCCTGCACTGTCCAAAATGGGAACCATTGTCACATGTGGCCACTTAAATTTAAACTAGTTAACATTAAAAAACATTAAAAATAAATGTCTTCATTAACATTAACCATGCTTTAAGTGGTCTATAGTCAAATGCGGCAAGTGTCCAACATATTGAACAATGAATATGGAGATTTCCAACCACAAAAAGCTCTTTGGAAAGCACTAATCTAAAAATGTCCCTATTCTTCTCCCATCTCTAATAAAAATTCAGCAGGCCTCTATGTTGGCCTCTTGATACCCTGTTTCTCTGTTTTACATGTTGTCTAATGAACTGCTTGTACTTAGATATTAATTATTTAATGATCTATGTTAACCTCTCTAGAGATCTTTGGTACAACCCTGATATACAGAAATTAAATACTAATTAAATATTGAATTTTATTGTAGAAAATTACCTATAGATAATACAAAGTTGTCAGGTTAACTCAAGATAATTTTAAACTTTTTTAGAATACAAAAAATATACAAGAATCTGAGAAAGTCATGAATCATATTTTCCAAAATGATAAAAATAAAATCAGAATAGATACTTTATTATAATAAATTAATCAGGAAGTAACATGAAAAGGCAGCAATAAAAATATAAAATGTTTGAAAATGTTGATAATGGTAATTGACTCTTGCAATACAGAACTTTGTATTAATATATTATCTACTATGGATTCTTTTTAAATCTCTTATGTATGGATTAATCTCATAAAAGTAAGTACTGATGCCAGTATTTCTTATAAGTTTTTCTATTGCCTCATTTGACTTGAGTAGACATTTAAATTAAGTGAGTAAAATGCTTTTTGGCATTTCTGTTTTTGATTATTTTAATTCCATTAACACAACTATTTGACATATTCCTAAGCTCTGTGTTGATAGCTAATAGTATATACACAATAGACTAGAATATGATCTTTGCCACTTGGGAACCTGCTAATAATATTCAGGGAATGCCACGAATAGTCAATAATTATAAAAAGGTAAAAAGAATTAGAAGTACAAATCACTAGTTATAAATATTGTTACTGGGATGTAAAATATTGCATAGAAAATATAGTCAATAACCTATACTAATAAAAGAGTAAATGCTAATTTAATTAGACAGGGAGACCTTATGGATGACCTTACAGACCTCCTTCCTGATAAAGCTGTGGCTGGGAGAGCTGAGGCAAGCCACCAAGGCTGGGAGGGCCCATCTCGGAGCCGAGGCTGGGTGGGCAGGGCAGGTAGGGCCTCCCTGTGGGCAGCAATTGATTGCAGGGTGAGCAGGGCCTCCATGTGGGTGTGGATTAATGGTGGCGGAGCCCAGACCAGGTGGAAAATGCCTGCCTCTGCTCTGCCATTGATGCAAAGGGCCTCCCTCTGGGTGGGGATCAATGGCAGAGCCCAGGTCTTGTGGGCAGGACTCTCTCTGGGAGAGGATCAATGGTGAGCCCAGGCCTGGTGGGAAATGCCTCCCTGTGCACAGCATTGATCACAGAGCCCTGGCAGGGTGGGTAGGCAGGTGGGAGGGGCAGTTGGAAGTGAGCAGGCCAGAAGGGTAGGGCAAGTTGAGAATGATCAGGCCAGCAGGGGTGGCATTTGGGGATGAGCAGGCTGACAAGGGATCAGTTGGGGGCACACAGGTCAGCAGGGGGGCGGTTGGAGGCAAGTAGGCTGACACAGGGGGCAGATGGGAGTGATCAAGCCAGCAAGAGGGCAGTTGGAGGCAAGAAGGCCAGTGCGGGGAGCAGTTGGAGGCAAGCAGGATGCAGGCAGAGTGGTTAGGGGCGATCAGGCAGGCAGGCAGGCAGGTAGGCAGGTGAGCGTTTAGGAGCCAGCGGTCCCGGATTTTGAGAGTGATGTCTGATTGCCAGGATTTCCTGTGGTATCAACCCTAAAGTGGTAGTTGGACACTCCCCAAGGGGTTCCAGATTGGAGAGGGTGCAGGCCAGGCTGAGGGACACACCCCCATCCATGCACCAATTTCATGCACTGGGCCACTAGTCGATAATAATAAAAGGGTAATATGCTAATTAAAACGGACATCCTTCCAGATGTCATTACAGACAAAGCAAGAGCCAGAGTGAAGCCCGGATTCCAGGTGACTGCTGGTGGCAAGAGGGAAGCTGCCTGGGTCCCGGGTGCCTGCCGGTGGCTGGAGGAGGGAAACCCAGGTCCTGGGTGCCCGCTGGCAGCTGGAGGGAAGCCAGTGCTGGGAGCCAGGGGAAGGAAGGCCTACTCTTGCATGAATTTTCATGCATTGGGCCTCTAGTATTGTAATAATTATGTATGATGCCAAATGGGTACCAGATCTATTGAAATGATCACTTCATAAGGTATATAAATGTGTAATCACTGTTTGTTACACACATGAAACCAATATAATATTGTACATCAAGTATAATTGGAAAAGAAATTTTTAAAAAGTGTACTGTAAAAAGTGTGATAAGAGTTATGTGTAAATGTTTTCAGAACTTTTTCTTTAAAGCATATTATATTCAGCTCAGGGAGTTAAAGTTTTGTGAAAGAACTGGGATTTGGCTGAAATATATATACATATATAATAGCATAGAGAAGGGTCCATTTATTTGAAGGTGCTGCTGACATACAGAGTATGTAATTGGGAGTGATGGGATTTAAAGTTGAAAAGGAACTTTGGGACCATATTACAGACATTTTGAATTCGAGGGTAGTAAATTTATACTTTATTCTGTGGGAAAATGAGAAACAGTAAATTGTGTTTTTTTCCTCCACTTTTATTGTTGACACTAAAACACTGAATTATAATAGGGCACTTCAAGATGAAAAGCTATACAATACAATAAATATAGAAAACATTTCCAATCATGCAAAAAGATATTTTAAATATTTAACTAAAAATGGGAATGTGACAGTTTGGCCACAGGATAGGATAGACATATATCATTCCAGATAACATTTTTCAAGAATAAAGTATAATCTAAACTTTAACCTATAGTTTTTCTCTAGTTCTCATAATATAAAATTTGGTACAGATTCAAGTTCCTGTGGTGCTAGAATATTTATGTTTGATTTCCAGCTTTTTCGCCTTCTGGTGAGTAATTTTGGACTGGTAACTGAACCTCTCTGAAGCCAATCATATCACCTGTAAAATGTAGATAATGAAAGTAATTACTTTATTCTTTTGTAAAGATTAAATGTGTTAATTCAGGTTCTCAGTAAATAGGGTATAATATCTATAATCATAAAAGGATAATATGCTAACTAGACCAGATGTCATTCTGGAGGTCCTTCTGAATGAACCCGGGGCCTGAGGGGAAACCCAGGTCCCCGGTGCCCAAGTGCCCAAGAGAAGCTGGTGCTGGCAACCAGGGGAGGGAAGGTCTACTCTTGCATGAATTTCATGCATTGGGCCACTAGTTATTACAATAATTGTTAAAGTGGTAAATAATGGCATAGACCTCCTCAAAGTAGGGCTTTATTGGTTGTTATGTTATGAAAGTACTATTAATCTCCAGAGCTTCCTCATTTAATGACTAACTGATTTATTAGTTCATTCATTTAGTCTTTGCATAATAGTTTAATCCATTCATTTTTATTCTGGAATAATTAAGATATTATAGGAAAATTAATTTTGCCTAGAGTTTTAGGGTTTAATTCACAAAGAAGTTATAACATAGGCACAATTTATTACTCTCCTAAGTTACATTTTACTAATATTCTATTGAAAGGCAGGCAGGCATTTTGGGGGGAACTAATTCACCTTAAGCCCCAGAAGTAGGCCTAGATTGTGATCCACACTACTCATTTTAATTTCATATGTTTTGCAACAGTGACAGGGTCAAGAATGGGTACCAGCCTTTAACTGTCCTTATCTCAATGAGGACTAAAATATTTAAATAATTGAAAAAATTAGAGACACTCTCTTTTTCCCCCCACTGGTAAAAACAAGAGAGCCTGCAGTTTCTGGCTGCTATTTTTGTACCAATCAAGTAGAGCTGTCCAGGAATCACAGCAAAACTAAAAAAAGAAAAGTTGAGAACTACAAGTGATAAACCCAGGACCTGATTACATTAGTTGAGCAAGGATAGAGCTGCAATTGAAAACTGATCCATAATTTTAACCAATGTATTTCTGCTCTATAACCCCTTCTTTAATATCCTAACTTTTGCCAGGTAGTCTCTATAGAAGTGTGATTCTAATCAGAGGTGTGGTTCTAATTTTTTCTATGCATTGTGATAACTACTTCCTCCTTGCATTCTTTCTGCCCCAGACACTGTACCAATTTTTTGCTGTTTCTAATATCTGGATTCTCTCACTGTCTCTTTTTGGACTTCTTAGATCTCCATCATATACAAAACTGATGCTATATAAAAACTTTTCTTTGAAATTCCTAGAATGGTTCTGGTTTTCTACTGGATCCTGGTTGATTTGGAGGTTTCACAATGAAAAGATTATATTCTCTTCAAACTAAATACTCTTAGTGTTTTTATTAAAAAGAAAACAAGACATTTATTGTGCTTTTCTGTGGTTTCTATGTTATTAGCTGCCATTTGTCCAAGTATGAGTCTATGATGGTGTCTACATATTTCCTACACCCTTTATGATTTTTGGAGGATAAATATAAAGGCAATGATTCTTAGAGAAAATCAAGTCATAGTTACTGGTTGTGAGGAGTGTTAAGGCAAAATAGTGTCAGAGAGAGCACAAGTATAGGAAGGAGTATGCTAAGTGTCCTTCTTCCAGGGGGTGACAGTTATGCAATGCTAAATAGGACTCTCTCTAAACAAGTCATTCAGAAACACATCTCTACTAGTTTATTGCTGAGTTTTTATTTTTGAATACTGTTTCTAGATAGAATAAAGTTTGTAAGATGAGCCCATCTATATTTTGTAATATTTTCATATAAATATGGTAATATTTTCATATCAAAAGCAATAAAAAGTAGAAAGCATATTTTCATGTCCAAAGCAATAAAATATAGAAAGCAGGAACCCCAACCATAAAGTATGCAATAAAAAAAAGAAAGGCGTGGAGGAGATAAAAAAGAGCTTTGATGCCTTTCATGTTTGATTAATTTGAATGAAGCAATGCTTTATCCAACAGGGTAAACAATCTTTGACTCTTCTCTAGGCAGAGATGAGATTTATGGTTTGTACTTGTGCTATGAATGTCACTGGGAGTATTTTGTCTTGATGCTGTAGTTAAAGTAATTTGGTCTTTGTTTTAAGTAATTGCAGCTGTACCCTCATGCTGCTATGGAGGTGAGTTAGAAAAATGAAGAAA